>JAVJIF010003580.1:0-133511 GCA_038442645.1 Agave tequilana | reverse complement strand
GCCATTTTTGTTGAAGCCTGGCAATAAAACTTATCGCCGCCAACACGTCAGATCCCATATAATGGGAACTAGTTTTGATGACGCGGATCTGACGCGTGCGTGAGGCCCACTCCCCTGAAATGGATCGTCCCCGACGAAGGCCACCAAGGTTGAAAGTCGGCAACCAGCCTCACCTCAGATCGAATCATCTCGGATAGAGGCTGCCAAAGCCTCTGGGACGCGCACCCGCTGCCCCGAATTGTTCCTCCTGCTTAAAAGTAAAGCTTCAACCGGGGAAGCATAAGGCAATTTTATGGCTTCTTCCATCAAGTCACTAGACTGACAAGCATAGCTCGCTGCAAGGCAAATTGAAGCAAGTTAGCAGTTAAGCACAGAAAGAGCTGCAAAAACATTAAGTCAGATTCTTCAGCGGCAAAGCAATCCGACTTAAGCAGAGGATAAGCTCCACCTGCCAGCAACCATGGGCTGGCTCAGCAAACGCCAAGTCCTAGCTCGCCCTATACGGCAAAGTCAGACTGATCTTGTGAAGAACAGTCTAAACCTCACCAATATGGCAAGACTGGCTCAACTATTGAAGAAGCCAAGTCCCAAGTCCTGGCTGCGCAGCGGACTTAACATACAGTGATCTTTTTCTGATCAAATCAGATGATAGCTTCACAGAAAGCTATGATGAGATCCTTTCTCTGCAGCAGCCAATTGCAAGATGATGAAAAAGGGAAGCTAATCCTGAAGCGAGCTGCCAAAGCTAAATTAAGGGAGATGAATTCCCTAAAAGCAGTGAAGTCTTTGAATGATCAAGACTTACTGGTCCTTGGCCGGTTAGACAACCAGAGTGGGCTTTCCCACTAATTCAGAGATCTGAGTATCTCTCACAACCAAGAGAAGAGAAGAAAGGCAAGGCATTTCTCTTCAGAGGACCTCAAGTGTCCTATTTATAGGCCCCATGGCCTGAGTGCGATCACCTCAAGCGTGGGAGCACGAGCGCATTCAAGGCATTTACTGCGCCTTGATAACAGGGACGGTTTTCCATTGGAACCGTACAAGGGAAGAGAACGTCTCCCTCATAAAAGGCACTTATTGCGCCTAGAAGAAAGGAATATCCTCCCTTGGAAACGTGCAAATCGGAGAATATCTCCCTCGACAGCATGAAGAAAGGAGTAATCCTCCTCGTAACTGGCCCACGGCAGTTGGCCTCGGGAAAGCGACAGATGTTCCAGAGCGAACTTACCTAGCCGCGAAGCTACCCAGACGCGAGTCTATATGATTCCTCGGCGAATCTACATCCCAAAGCAGGATTGAAAGCGAAGCTGAACTCAACCATCATGGCGACGTTCATACTCCACACCACCATCACAGCAGTTCAAAGTGTTTCGAAGTCTGGGCTATTGCAGACTCTCGAAAACTTTGAAGGGGGTCTTGTTGACACTTAAAAAAGACAAGATTCTCATTGGTCCGAACGATGTCTAAACTTGTTGACATTTACAAAAGACAAGGGACAGACAAGCTGAAGACCAGTTTTCACCACCTCTAAGGGACAAGGAAGCGGTTTGGACTCCACTGATCCAGCAAGCAGAACAGTGAACCGGATTGTTTTAAACAGACCTCAGCAGGTCTAAAATGCTAGCATTAGCATTACATTAGCCCAAGGAGATAGCCTCGCTTGAGAGGTTACATCATCCAGAGCATCGCCAGGAAGCTAACTGACAGCTTCGCCGAAGACCTCTTTTCGGACTTCGCAAGGAATTGCCTCTAGCTCCGCTATGAGCTTCAAAGCGGGCAGCTCCGCCCATCAGCCTGCTATGGTCAACCTTTGACCAATCAAATCTCCTGATAAGATCGGATTCAAAACAAATCAAATCCAATCAGGATTCAAATATGGCAGGTGATTGCCACAATCTCTTGACTCTCTTGAAACGAGTAAGAGGATCAGGGAAAATCCTTCAACGATATGGAAGGATCATAACAAATCGGAAAGATCAACCGACTTGCCATTTTCTAGCTCCGCGGAAGCTATTCTAGCCTCGCAGCAAGGCTACTTTCTAGATTCAAACAGATTCGGTTCAACCTGTTTCCATATCTTCAAGGGACGATTATACCCTGCTCTCCCTATAAATAACCCGCCAGGGGTACAGAGAGAGAGAGGACCATCAAGAGAGATCGGATTGCAGAGGAAGGAGCCATCAATTGCCTTCTGATCGCAAGAATCGATCAATTAGCTTCTTCGACTGAGGCTTCTTCATAACGCACCGTGCGTTCTCGAATTCAGAGACTTTTAGAGAATTGCTTTCTCTATCCAGGTGTTGATACCCTAACATCGTCCTTCTTCTCAAGGAATCTCCGGAACCAGGCGAGAAGGAATTCCTTATCGAAGGCGATTTTGAGAAGCAGCAAGAGGGTTCTACCAACTCTCTATTCTCTGATTCCCCGAAACCAGGCGAGAAGGAATCTCACGCTCGCATCGTCAAAGGGACAAAGTCGCGAGGAGTGCTGACCAGAGTAAAAGTGGTCCGCGCGCTGACCAGACTCCTATGCACATTTTCCCAGAATCTCTGAGGGGATCTACTTGTAATCTTTTGAGAATACTTGTAATTTAGCTCCTCAAACTTTTATTTGTAAGTTTTCCCCTTTTGCAAATCAATGGAAAACAATAATATTAAAATATTAATTTTTAATCTTTTACTTTTCCTTTCTTTTCCCTTCTCTTCTCCCTGTCTCTGGATCTTTCTCTTCCACGCCTCAAAACCATCACCGCCCTTTCTCTCTCTATTAAAATCTCCCTCTCTTTCTCTCTTCCTCTCTCATTCACACAACCTCTCTCTCCCCCAAACTCTCTCTCTAACCTCTCTCCTCTCTCTCTCTCTCTCTCTTCTCTCCTCTCTCTATCTCTCAGCCCCAACTCCCCTATCTCCCTCTCTCTCTCTGCAGACCATGGGCGGCGGCCTGGCAGTCAGGCCGCCATTGCCAGCGGCCAGGACAGGCCGGGGGCCGGCCAGGCGCCGGCGGTGCTGGTGGGGGGGGCATCAGCCCCACCCACTCCTCTCTCTCCCTTTCTCTCGCGTGGGAAGTCCGGCGCCGGAGTGGCGCCGGGGGGACGCGCGGCGGGGCAGCCGCGCCGGCCGGGCGGGCGGCTGGTGCGCAAGGGCGGCAGCAGCAGCCGTGCGCTGCTGCTGCTGTTGCCTATTTAGGTGAAAAAACCAAATGGGTTTGGGTTTCGGGTTCAATCCAAACCCGACCCGTTTGCACCCCAAAACCGACCCAAGAAGGTAATATTTCCTTTTAGCCTCCTGTAAAGTAGAAATTACTTTCGGGCCCCTGTAAAATTACAAATAGCCCCCTAAATATTTCAGTTCTTACGTATCTAACCTTTTATATTGATTTTTGGTTTCCGGACAATATCTGGAGCAACCGGACTCCGATTTGGACGATTCTGGATCCGTTGCGATCGTGGGAATGAGAGCTATCTTCTTCCAGATAGTTTGTAAGTGTTTTTCTTTTATAAATTATATTTTACCATGTTTAGTGAAAGTGATTGATAGATCTTGATTATGGATAAAATACGGTAATTATTATTATTAACTTGTAATTATTGAAAACTCATTATAATAGACATAAAGGTATTTACTGATTTAGTTAGTGATGTAAGACTAATCACAATAAATACAGACATAGACAACTCGGAGACAGTCATCATACCGGCACAGCCACTGACACGCGGACCACTATTTCACCATATTCGTGTACACTATTATTTCATGTATTATATCACAGTTAGATAACTATTGTCACGGGTCTACTGATCCACAGATACGCTATGACACTACACTGTCACTAGACATGCATGCTAGACACCGTTACTGTCATTCACAGGACAGGGTATTACAAGTTACACGAATTATTGCTACACATATATGTTTCCACTGATACACGGATATATCAATTCATGGAGTATCGCATTTCATATTGTGTTATCATCGTTACATGGATGCTCGATACACAATTATCTCATGTTCACACATCAATGTTACATATGCTCACCGCACGAGTGTACATGCATGTATTGTTTCTCTCTTCTTGTCCTATGGATCCCCGTGCATATTACAGGTATTATTGTTCCATGTTATCCCCGTATTCCTGTTATATGATTGTTTCCCGTTACTGATACTGTTATTCCGTTACTGGATACATGAGCTGTTGATATGCGATATGTGGAATCCCACATCTATTGTTCCCGTTCCCCGTTATCGTGTTTTGTGCTATCAACAGAGCTCATGTTATGTTATCGTGTTACATGTACCATATCCTGTACTTGTTCCTAATATACTGTAGAGTGAACGATAATAAAGAGAACTTGGGCATGGGGGAGACTTGACGGTTGATTAGATCTTATCGGGTGGATGTCTGGATCCATTGTTTGTCCCACTGTAGGGGACGAGGTAGTGTTGGCTACCATCTGTTACTCATGAGCTCCCGTTCCCGTTATTGTTTTAGCTCATTGAGTTCCCGTTACATGTTAGCGGGCTGGCCCTGGTCTCAGCAGCCAGGGATCTGTTAAGGTCGTGATCCCGGGTATGCACGGAATACACTGTAACGCCCCAATCCTAAAGATACGGGGACGTTATGGCGACGTACATACGCAAGGCGAAAAACCCCACGTACGTACGCTAAGCCTCAGTACAGTAAATAATCTTCATATATACCTGAGTTCCAGCATGAAATAAGTACAAGAATACCTGCAGAAGAGGTTAGCGATTATAATAGAAATGAATACCGGAAATGAATAGTAGGGACAAATAAGATAACAGAAATAAAATAAATCACCAAGATACCTATGAAGGGTCTCGATGAGGAATCTCCTATGTGACTCCAAGGGACTCTCGGTCGCTACGAGAACACCAGTCTCCAATCTGGGCACGCAAACCCAGGGTCGTCAGAAAGCGACCTAGTGAGTGGTAAAATGAAGGAGGCAGTAATATATATAATAGTAATACAAGCACGATACATAGATATACTACATGATGTTGTACTAGAGATACTATATGATAAGTATAAAATAAACAGTAGAAAAATATAGAAACATGTCATCTTTTAATACCATCAATACCTAGCCAGTTATCATCAGGTCATTTCTATAGTCGTGTCCAATTATATCATACATAATGTTGTCTAGTGGTTACGTAATGAACATGCTAGAGGTGACGTGATAGAAATGAACATGCGAGTGGCGACGTGATAGACGTGTATATGCAAATGGGCCTATGCAGTGTAATCACTATACGGTGTGGTGTATATACAGCAGTGATGTCTGCTATACCGAAAGCATAATATATGCAATGCAGAACATGCGTCGTATGCCATGCAATGCAGAACATGCGTCGTATGCCATCACAGACAGTATAACATATGCCAGGTAAAGTAACAAGTATACAGGTAACATGATATCGGATAAAATAGCATGAACAATAACAAGATAGCATACAGGTACCAGGCATGTCATGTGATTTATACAATAGTAGCAATCAGTACCACCTGGTATTACAATCAATCTCTTCCAGTGTCCCATACCACTGGCAGTTCATACTGGAGCCCGCACTCCAGTCGAACCCATCCGGACATGGCCTACGGGTACCATTATCCAGACGAGAGAGTGACCAAATAACAAGTGTTCCCAACGTCACTATTGTGTATACTGTTTTATTATGTTAATTGGAAACCCGTGGTCGAAGAGTTCTTATCGGGTGGATGTATCCCGTGCATACCCGGGATCACGGCCTTAAACAATCCCCTAGCTGCTGAGACCAGGGCCCTCCGCTAAGAGGGGAGCATGAATCAAGTAACAAGAGCTCATGGAGCAATTGGTAGGAAGCACTACCGTCCCTGCAGTGGGAAAACAATATGGATCCAGTACATCACCCGATAAGATCTAGTCAACCGTCAAGTCTCCCCCATACCCAAGTTATCATTATGATCTGATATGTCAAGTATACGATGTAACAAGAACAAATACAATACATGATACGGGTAACATGATAACTGGACCAGAGTTCTGTTGATAGCATAGAACAATATAACGAGAAACGGGAACAATATAACATGAACATATAACGGGAAACATGAACAATAGATGTGAAAGTCCACATATAGCATATCAACAGCTCTCATGTCAAGTATCGGGAATATCCATATCATTGTAACAGGAATCAATCATATAACATGAATACGGGAACATGGAATAATAATACATGTAATAAGCACGGTGATCCATATGACAAGAAGATAGAAAAACCACAGACATGTGTAACTGTAATATATAAGCATGACATATATGTGTATGATGATCATGCTAATATTAATTGCAGTAGCCCGTGCAGTGATATGCCGTGAATCCATGTAACGAGGATAACAATACCTTACATAACGATATTTCGTGAAGTGGTACCGCTACGTATCGGTGTGCCTACGAAATAACAGGTGTGCCGTGTCATAGTATCTGTGTAACGTGCACCGGTAATAACTGTAGTCGGTGTCTACTATCCTGTCCAGTGAACTACAGTATCCGTGTAGCCATAAGCCTGCGTAGCACTAATATATGTAGGAACAGTAGTCGACGGTGTCTTATAGTAACGGTATCTAGCATGCATGTCTAGTACCAGTGAAATGTCATAGTGTATCTATGGATCAGTATGCATGTAACGTGACTGTGATACAAGCCATGTCATAATGGTGTACACAAATATGGTGACATGGTGGCCCGGGTGTCAGTGGCTGTGAAGGTATGATGACTGTGTCCGGGTTGTCTCTGCCAGTATTTATTAGTAATCTAAGTGTCTCCTTATCTTTCTTCTAAATCAGGAAATACCTAACCATGTGTTAGGTTATTCCTATTACCATGCATGTCCAATTATTATCAGTTAATTATTAATAGGTATCAGTATTTATCCATAATCAAGATCTACCAATTCATTGCACTAAACATGATAAACAAAAACACTCACAAACTGGCTACAGGACTGTAGCTTTCGTTCCCACGATCGCAACGGATCCAGAATCGCCCGAATCAGAGTCCGGATGCTCCCGATATCGCCCGAATACCCAAAACCGAGATAAAAGGTTAGTTATGTAATAATAGAAATTATTCAGGGGGCTAATTGTAATTTTACAGGGGCCTAAAAGTAATTAATAATTTACAGGGGCTAAAAGGAAGATTACCTTATTGGGTCGGGTTTGGAGTGCAATTGGGTTGGGTTTGGGTTGAACCCGGACCCAAACCCAATTGGGTTTCCTCCCAATTTGGCAACAGCAGCAGCCATGCGGCTGCTGCTGCCGCCCCCGCGCGGCCGCCGCCCGTGCGCCCCACCGGCGCGGCCTCACCGCCGGCGCCGGCGCCGGCGCCACCCCGGGCGGCTCCGCCGCCACCCCGGCGCCTGTGGCCGCCAGGGCCCCATCCGCCAGAGAGAGAGAGAGGGAGAGAGACAGAGGTGGGGGCTGGCGCCCCCCCACCTGCGCCGCCCGACCTGGTGGCCTGGCCGGCCTCCCATGTCGCCGACCTGGCCGGCGCCAGCCTCCGGCGTGCCGCGGCTTGGTCTGGCCGGCCGGTCTCCGGCGTGCCGCCGGCCACTCCGGGGCTGGAGGACCGCAAATAGAGAGAGAGAGAGTGAGAGATAGGGAGAGAGAGGGAGAGAGAAAGGAAGAGAGAGAGAGTGTGTGTGGGAGAGTGAGAGAGAGAATAGAGGAGAGAGAGAGAAGAGGGGTTAAAAGGGAGAGAGAGGCGGTGGCGAACAGTAAGGCAGTGGAGAGAAGGTGCTGGAAAAATGAAGAAGGGAGAAGAAAAGAGAAGAAAAGGAAAATTAAAATAATATAATAATATTATTATTCTTTTAGCCCAAATTCCGACCAGCTCCGAATGATACCCAAAAATTATAGAAAATAGAAAATAATATTCAAAGACGTAATATGAAAACGGTTTGTCAAAACTCAATCCGGTTGTAAATTAAAAATCCCGGAGTGTCTCGCCGATACGGGCGACACCGGTTTGGCCGGATTTTCGATAAATTCTGAAAAAATCCCAAAAATACCCAAACGTAGCTCATGAAATTCTAAGACACACGATGAAAGCGGATTCTCAAAATTCTACTCCGTTTGTGCAATAAAAATCGTAGAGCCGATTATCGGTATCAGTCGACACCGACTACGGAGATTTTCCAAATAATCCAGAAAAATGTTAGAAAAATCCTAAAAAATCTCAAATATTATAAAATGATTTTAGAAACTGAAATCGGCTCAATCGGACTATAACGAAGATCAAATCAATTTTGTACGTCGTATCGCGTACCGATACGGTGATACGTACATCGGGAAGCAGGGGGTTACATTTCTCCCCACCTTACAAAAAATTGCGTCCTCGCAATTTCCATTCAGGTGTGAGAACAATATTTCCAACCCCCAAGCTGAAAGGTTACGGGTCCACGACACTTCCGCTGCGCACTCTGATATCTATAAAGTACTCGGGACGGAGAAGTAAACTAACACGAATGGATTGGATGCAAGAAGATGCAAAGAAAACGAGAAGAAAATCGGATATTCTGGGGGACAACTGGAAGGAAATCAGAGAACAGAGTCAAGAGATGAATTGTCAAGGTCATGGTATTCTTGTACTCGGTGCTGGAATCTCCAAATTCAGATACAGATCAGTTAATCTGAACCGGACTGTACTGTGGTAAGAGCCCGAGTATTGACCCAGGTGGTTACCCACACCAGGTGTGAAACCTAGGCTCTGATACCACTATGTAACGCCCCAATCCTAAAGATACGGGGACGTTATGGCAACGTACATACGCAAGGCGGAAAACCCCACGTACGTACGCTAAGCCTCAGTACAGTAAATAATCTCCATATATACCTGAGTTCCAGCATGAAATAAGTGCAAGAATACCTGCAGAAGAGGTTAGCGATTATAATAGAAATGAATACCAGAAATGAATAGTAGGGACAAATAAGATAACAGAAATAAAATAAATCACCAAGATACCTATGAAGGGTCTCGATGAGGAATCTCCTATGTGACTCCAAGGGACTCTCGGTCGCTACGAGAACACAAGTCTCCAATCTGGGCACGCAAACCCAGGGTCGTCAGAAAGCGACCTAGTGAGTGGTAAAATGAAGGAGGCAGTAATATATATAATAGTAATACAAGCACGATACATAGATATACTACATGATGTTGTACTAGAGATACCATATGATAAGTATAAAATAAACAGTAGAAAAATATAGAAACATGTCATCTTTTAATACCATCAATATCTAGCCAGTTATCATCAGGTCATTTCTATAGTCGTGTCCAATTTATATCATACATAATGTTGTCTAGTGGTTACGTAATGAACATGCTAGAGGTGACGTGATAGAAATGAACATGCGAGTGGCGACGTGATAGACGTGTATATGCAAATGGGCCTATGCAGTGTAATCACTATACGGTGTGGTGTATATACAGCAGTGATGTCTGCTATACCGAAAGCATAATATATGCAATGCAGAACATGCGTCGTATGCCATGCAATGCAGAACATGCGTCGTATGCCATCACAGACAGTATAACATATGCCAGGTAAAGTAACAAGTATACAGGTAACATGATATCGGATAAAATAGCATGAACAATAACAAGATAGCATACAGGTACCAGGCATGTCATGTGATTTATACAATAGTAGCAATCAGTACCACCTGGTATTACAATCAATCTCTTCCAGTGTCCCATACCACTGGCAGTTCATACTGGAGCCCGCACTCCAGTCGAACCCATCCGGACATGGCCTACGGGTACCATTATCCAGACGAGAGAGTGACCAAATAACAAGTGTCCCAACGTCACTATTGTGTATACTGTTTTATTATGTTAATTGGAAACCCGTGGTCGAAGAGAGAGTTATATGGGTGGATGTATCCCGTGCATACCCGGGATCACGGCCTTAAACAATCCCCTGGCTGCTGAGACCAGGGCCCTCCGCTAAGAGGGGAGCATGAATCAAGTAACAAGAGCTCATGGAGCAATTGGTAGGAAGCACTACCGTCCCCTGCAGTGGGAAAACAATATGGATCCAGTACATCACCCGATAAGATCTAGTCAACCGTCAAGTCTCCCCCATACCCAAGTTATCATTATGATCTGATATGTCAAGTATACGATGTAACAAGAACAAATACAATACATGATACGGGTAACATGATAACTGGACCAGAGTTCTGTTGATAGCATAGAACAATATAACGAGAAACGGGAACAATATAACATGAACAATATAACGGGAAACATGAACAATAGATGTGAAAGTCCACATATAGCATATCAACAGCTCTCATGTCCAGTATCGGGAATATCCATATCATTGTAACAGGAATCAATCATATAACATGAATACGGGAACATGGAATAATAATACATGTAATAAGCACGGTGATCCATATGACAAGAAGATAGAAAAACCACAGACATGTGTAACTGTAATATATAAGCATGACATATATGTGTATGATGATCATGCTAATATTAATTGCAGTAGCCCGTGCAGTGATATGCCGTGAATCCATGTAACGAGGATAACAATACCTTACATAACGATATTTCGTGAAGTGGTACCGCTACGTATCGGTGTGCCTACGAAATAACAGGTGTGCCGTGTCATAGTATCTGTGTAACATGCACCGGTAATAACTGTAGCCGGTGTCTACTATCCTGTCCAGTGAACTACAGTATCCGTGTAGCCATAAGCCTGCGTAGCACTAATATATGTAGGAACAGTAGTCGACGGTGTCTTATAGTAACGGTATCTAGCATGCATGTCTAGTACCAGTGAAATGTCATAGTGTATCTATGGATCAGTATGCATGTAACGTGACTGTGATACAAGCCATGTCATAATGGTGTACACAAATATGGTGACATGGTGGCCCGGGTGTCAGTGGCTGTGAAGGTATGATGACTGTGTCCGGGTTGTCTCTGCCAGTATTTATTAGTAATCTAAGTGTCTCCTTATCTTTCTTCTAAATCAGGAAATACCTAACCATGTGTTAGGTTATTCCTATTACCATGCATGTCCAATTATATCAATTAATTATTAATAGGTATCAGTATTTATCCATAATCAAGATCTACCAATTCATTGCACTAAACATGATAAATAAAAACACTCACAAACTGGCTACAGGACTGTAGCTTTCGTTCCCACGATCGCAACGGATCCAGAATCGCCCGAATCAGAGTCCGGATGCTCCGATATCGCCCGAATACCCAAAACCGAGATAAAAGGTTAGTTACGTAATAATAGAAATTATTCAGGGGGCTAATTGTAATTTTACAGGGGCCTAAAAGTAATTAATAATTTACAGGGGGCTAAAAGGAAGATTACCTTATTGGGTCGGGTTTGGAGTGCAATTGGGTTGGGTTTGGGTTGAACCCGGACCCAAACCCAATTGGGTTTCCTCCCAATTTGGCAACAGCAGCAGCCATGCGGCTGCTGCTGCCGCCCCCGCGCGGCCGCCGCCCGTGCGCCCCACCGGCGCGGCCTCACCGCCGGCGCCGGCGCCACCCCGGGCGGCTCCGCCGCCACCCCGGCGCCCGTGGCCGCCAGGGCCCCATCCGCCAGAGAGAGAGGGAGAGAGACAGAGGTGGGGGCTGGCGCCCCCCCCCCCCCACCTGCGCCGCCCGACCTGGTGGCCTGGCCGGCCTCCCATGTCGCCGACCTGGCCGGCGCCAGCCTCCGGCGTGCCGCGGCCTGGTCTGGCCGGCCGGTCTCCGGCGTGCCGCCGGCCACTCCGGGGCTGGAGGACCGCAAAGAGAGAGAGAGAGTGAGAGATAGGGAGAAAGAGGGAGAGAGAAAGGAAGAGAGAGAGAGTGTGTGTGTGGAGAGTGAGAGAGAGAATAGAGGAGAGAGAGAGAGAAGAGGGTTAAAAGGGAGAGAGAGGCGGTGGCGAACAGTAAGGCAGTGGAGAGAAGGTGCTGGAAAAAGGAAGAAGGGAGAAGAAAAGAGAAGAAAAAGGAAAATTAAAATAATATAATAATATTATTATTCTTTTAGCCCAAATTCCGACCAGCTCCGAATGATACCCAAAAGTTACAAAAAATAGAAAATAATATTCGAAGACGTAATATGAAAACGGTTGTCAAAACTCAATCCGGTTTGCAAATTAAAATCCGGAGTGTCTCGCCGATACGGGCGACACCGGTTTGGCCGGATTTTCGATAAATTCTGAAAAAATCCCAAAAATACCCAAACGTAGCTCATGAAATTCTAAGACACACGGTGAAAGCGGATTCTCAAAATTCTACTCCGTTTGTGCAATAAAAATCGTAGAGCCGATTATCGGTATGGGTCGACACCGACTACGGAGATTTTCAAAATAATCCAGAAAAATGTTAGAAAAATCCTGAAAAATCTCAAATATTATAAAATGATTTTAGAAACTGAAATCGGCTCAATCGGACTATCACGGAGATCAAATCAATTTTGTACGTCGTATCGCGTACCGATACGGTAATACATACATCGGGAAGCAGGGGGTTACATACACCTACCCGATAAGAGCTCCTCGACCATGGGTTTTCAATGAACATAATAAAATGATATAAATCATAGTGACGTGGGGAGCACTTGTTATTTGGTCATTCTCTCGTTTGGATAATGGTACCCGTATGCCATGTCCGGATGGGTTCGACTGGAGTGCGGGCTCCAGTATGAACTGCCAGTGGTATGGGACACTGGAAGAGATTGATTAAAATAGCAGGCGGTACTGATTGCTACTATTGGGTAAATAACATGACTTGCCTGATACATGTATCCTTATTGTAGTTGTACTTGTTCCTGTTCCTGATCATTTATCCGCGATCATGTTACCTGTATTATTTGTTACTCTACCTGGTACATGTTACACTTTCTGTGGTGGCATCCTACTCATGTACATGTATAATCTGCATTGCATATATTCTGTCTCCTGTATTCCGTGCAGACATCATTACTGTATATGCACAACACAGTATTGTGGTTATATTGCACATGCCCACCTGCATATTCATATTGCTTATACCCACCTGCATGTTCACTTCTAGCACGTCACCACTAGCATGTTCATTTCTATTACGTCACCACTAGACAACATTATTTATGATATAAACTGGATACGACTATAGACCTGACCTGGTGATAACCGGCTAGGTAGTGATGGTATTAAAAGATGACCTACTTATATATTTTTACTGCTTACATGTTTCTATATTTCTACTGCTTATTGTATACTTATTATATGGTATCACTAGTACAACATCATGTATTATCTATTATTATCGTGCTTATATTACTATTGTATCTATTACCACCTCCTTCATTTTACCACTCACAAGGTCGCTTTCTGACGACCCTGGGTTTGCGTGCCCAGGTTGGAGATCCGAGTTACCATATTATCAGATAGTTCATTGGGTTCATATCGGAGACTGTAACACCCTGATCCCCGGTGTACGTATCACCGTATCGGTACGCGATACGACGTACAAAATTGATTTGACCTTCGTGCTAGTCCGATTGAGCCGATTTCAATTTCAAAAATTATTTTCTAATATTTTATATTTTCAAGATTTTCTGGAATTTCTGGATATTTTGGAAAATCTCCGTGTCGACCGATACCGATAATAGGCTTTATGATTTTTATTTCACAAACGGATTAGAATTTTGAGAATCGGCTTTCACCATGCATCTTAGAATCATGTTATCTACGTTCGGGTATTTTTGGAGATTTTTCTGCATTTATCGAAAATCGGCCAAACCGGTGTCGCCCAGTACCGGCGACATCTTCCGGGATTTTTAATTTGCAAACCGGATCGAATTACATCAAACCGTTTTCATATTCCGTCTCAGAATATTATTCTCTATTTTCTGTAATTTTTGGGCACCATTCGGAGCTGATCGAATATCGGGCCAATTTAATAATAATAAAATATTATTTTTTTTAATCTTCTTTTCTTTTCTTTTCTCTCCTTCTTCCTTCTTCCAGAGAAATCCACCCACCGACTTCCCATCTTCCACCGCCTTCTCTCTCCCCCTCTATTAAAACCTCTCTCTCTATTCATTTCTTCCCTCTCTCTAAACCTTCTCTCCTCTCTAAACTATCTCTCTCCCACACTCTCTCTCTGGATTTGGTCTGGTTCTGATTCTCTCCCCTCTTTGAAAGCCGGTGATGAATCTCTCCATGTCTCCCTCTCTCTTTTCCCGGAGGCCTGACCGGCGGCCAGGCGCCGACGGCCGGGTACCGGCGGCGCCGTAGGCCGGCCGGCGCAAGGCCGGCTGTGGGGAGAAGGGGGAAAACCCCACCCTCTCCTCCTTTCTCTCTCGCGGTGAGGATGGCCGACGCCGGAGCGGCGCCGGCGGGGCGGAGCGCCGGCAGGGCGGGCGCGCCGCCCGGGCGGCGGCAGCAGCAGCCCAAGGCTGCTGCTGCCGTTGCTTCCATTTGGGTGAAGACCCAAATGGGTTTGGGTTTGGGTTTAACCCAAACCCGACCCATTTGCATTAAACCCGACCCAATAAGGTAATCTTTCTTTTATCCCCTGTAAATTTCTAAATTACTTTTAGGCCCCTAAAAATTACAAATAGCCCCCTGAAGAATTTATGTTATTTACGTAACTAACCTTTTCTCTCGGTTTTGGGTCTTCGAGCGATATCGGGAGCATCCGAACTCCGATTCGGGCGATTCTGGATCCGTTGCGATCGTGGAGAAGAGAGCTACAGTTCTACGGCTAGTTTGTGAGTATTTTTATTTTATAAATTGTCTTTTTATCATATTGATTAAACTTGGTTGCTTTATTTAAATAAAACATGATACCGGTAAAGTAAGCTGTAGACAATATTAAAACACTGTCATCACCACTGTACATAGAACATGCCTAATACCTAATAGACGTAGAGTGTGACACTGGATGCCTATTAGGTCATGTTCATGGACCACTGACACTCAGCCACTAGTTCACCGTATTCGAAGACACTATTATTTCATGTAGTTTATCACTTTAGATAACTATCGTCACATGTATATTGATCCACGGTAGGCCATAACACTACACGGTCACTAGACATACATGCTAGATACCGTTTATGCATGTTACACGGATTACGGCTACACAACTATGATCCACTAGTACACGGATAAGTACCGCATGTCATATTATTGTTATCATCATTACACGGATACTGTAGTTCACCATACATGATATTAGACGCTGACCATTGTTATGACATATATATGTTGCATCGATACTATGACCCGTCACACTCTTATGTCATAGTCATGTCCCACCGATATATATACACATGCACCACTTCAGGGATACTCGTTACAGACAATATGGTTACATATACTTACCACACGAGTATACATGCTTGTATTGTTTCTATCTTCTTGTCATATGACTCACTGTGCATATTACATCGATTATTGTGCCATGTTACCGTATTCATGTTATATGATTGTTTCCTGTTACTGATATGGATATTCCCGATACTGGACATGAGAGCTGTTGATAAGCTATATGTGGACTTCCACATCTATTGTTCGCGTTTCCCGTTATATTGTTCATGTGATATTGTTCCAGTTTCTCGTTATATTGTTCTATGCTATCAACAGAACTCTGGTCCAGTTATCATGTTACCCGTATCATGTACAGTAGTTGTTCTTGTTACATTGTATACTTGACATATCAGATCATAATAATAACTTGGGTACGGGGGAGACTTGACGGTTGATTAGATCTTATCGGGTGATGTACTGGATCCATATTGTTTTCCCACTGCAGGGGACGGTAGTGCTTCCTACCAATTGCTCCATGAGCTCTTGTTACTTGATTCATGCTCCCCTCTTAGCGGAGGGCCCTGGTCTCAGCAGCCAGGAGATTGTTTAAGGCCGTGATCCCGGGTATGCACGGAATACACCCACCCGATAAGAACTCCTCGACCATGGGTTTCCAATTAACATAATAAAACAGTATACACAATAGTGACGTCGGGAACACTTGTTATTTGGTTACTCTCTCGTTTGGATAATGGTACCCGTAGGCCATGTCCGGATGGGTTCGACTGGAGTGCGGGCTCCAGTATGAACTGCCAGTAGTATGGGACACTGGAAGAGAGTGATTGTAATACCAGGTGGTACTGATTGCTACTATTGTATAAATAACATGACTTACCTGCTACATGTTTAGTTGTACTTGTTACTGTTCCTGATCAATTATCTGCTATCATGTTACATGTATACATTGATACTGTACCTGTTTCCTGTTACACATTCTGTAGTGACCCACTACTCATGCACATGTATACTTTGTTACATTACCTGGTACATGTTACACGGTATGTAGTGGCATACTATGCATGTTCTGCTTTGCATATATATTTTATTGTTACAGACATACGCCCATCTGCATGTTCATGTCGATCACGTCACCACTAGACAATCTTATTTATTATGTTTATTATGTCATAACAACTGGACACGACTATAGACATGACCCGATGATAACCGGCTAGGTATTGATGGTATTAAAAGATGACATGACTATATTATTCTACTGCTTATTCTATACTTATTATATGGTATCACTAGTACAACATCATGTAATATATATATGTATCGTGCTTGTATTACTATTGTATATATTACTGCCTCCTTCATTTTACCACTCACTAGGTCGCTTTCTGACGACCCTGGGTTTGCGTGCCCAGATTGGAGATCCGCGTACCGAGAGTGCCTTGGAGTCACATGGGAGATTCCTCCTCTGGCCTATTCCTAGGTATCTTAGTAATTTATTTCCGTTATCTTATTTGTCTCCATTTTTCATATCTGTTATGATCGCTGACCTCTTTCTGCAGGTATTCTTGTACTGCTTTCATGCTGGGACCCATGTCTATATGGAGGTTATGTACTGTACTGAGGCTTAACGTACGCGTGAGCGTGTATTCACCTCGCGTATGTACGTCGCCATAACGTCCCCGTACCTGCGGGATCGGGGCGTTACATAGTGGTATCAGAGCCTAGGTTCACACCTGGTGTGGGTAACCACCTGGGTCAATCCTTGCGCTCTTACCAACAGTACAATCAGGTTCAGATTAACTGATCTGTATCTGAATTTGGGGATTCCAGCAACGAGTACAAGAATACCAAGACCTAGACAAGTCATCCTTGACTCGTTTGTCTTCCTTCTTTCCTTCCAGTTGTTAACCAGAACATCCGATTTTCTTCTCGCTTTCCTTGCATCGTCTTGCTTCCCATCCGTTCGGATTTGTTCACTACCATACTTTTCCATCTCGAGTTCCTTATAGATAGCAGAGTGCGCAGCGTTAGTGTCGTGGACACGTACCATTTTGGCTTTGGGTTTGAAAATCTTGTTCTCACACCTGATTGAAATTGCGAGGACGCAATTTTTTATAAGGTGGGGAGAAATGTAACACCCTGATCCCCGGTGTACGTATCACCGTATCGGTACGCGATACGACGTACAAAATTGATTTGACCTCCGTGGTAGTCCGATTGAGCCGATTTCAATTTCAAAAATTATTTTCTAATATTTTATATTTTCAAGATTTTCTGGAATTTTCTGGATTATTTTGGAAAATCTCCGTGTCGACCGATACCGATAATAGGCTTTATGATTTTTATTTCACAAACGGATTAGAATTTTGAGAATCGGCTTTCACCATGCATCTTAGAATCATGTTATCTACGTTCGGGTATTTTTGGAGATTTTTCTGCATTTATCGAAAATCCGGCCAAACCGGTGTCGCCCGGTACCGGCGACATCTTCCGAGATTTTTAATTTGCAAACCAGATCGAATTTCATCAAACCGTTTTCATATTCTGTCTCAGAATATTATTCTCTATTTTCTGTAATTTTTGGGCACCATTCGGAGCTGATCGAATATCGGGCCAATTTAATAATAATAAAATATTATTTTTTTTAATCTTCTTTTCTTTTCTTTTCTCTCCTTCTTCCTTCTTCCAGAGAAATCCACCCACCGACTTCCCATCTTCCACCGCCTTCTCTCTCCCCCTCTATTAAAACCTCTCTCTCTCTATTCATTTCTTCCCTCTCTCTAAACCTTCTCTCCCTCTCTAAACTATCTCTCCCCCACACTCTCTCTCTGGATTTGGTCTGGTTCTGATTCTCTCCCCTCTTTGAAAGCCGGTGATGAATCTCTCCATGTCTCCCTCTCTCTTTTCCCTGGAGGCCTGACCGGCGGCCAGGCGCCGACGGCCGGGTACCGGCGGCGCCGTAGGCCGGCCGGCGCAAGGCCGGCTGTGGGGAGAAGGGGGAAAACCCCCACCCTCTCCTCCTTTCTCTCTCGCGGTGAGGATGGCCGACGCCGGAGCGGCGCCGGAGTGACGCCGGCGCCGGCGGGGCGGGCGCGCCGGCGGGGCGGCCGGGCGGCGGCCGCGAGTGGGCGGCAGCAGCAGCCCAAGGCTGCTGCTGCCGTTGCTTCCATTTGGGTGAAAACCCAAATGGGTTTGGGTTTGGGTTTAACCCAAACCCGACCCATTTGCATTAAACCCGACCCAATAAGGTAATCTTTCTTTTAGCCCCTGTAAATTTCTAAATTACTTTTAGGCCCCTGAAAAATTACAAATAGCCCCCTGAAGAATTTATGTTATTTACGTAACTAACCTTTTCTCTCGGTTTTGGGTCTTCGAGCGATATCGGGAGCATCCGAACTCCGATTCGGGCGATTCTGGATCCGTTGCGATCGTGGAGAAGAGAGCTACAGTTCTACGGCTAGTTTGTGAGTGTTTTTATTTTATAAATTGTCTTTTTATCATATTGATTAAACTTGGTTGCTTTATTTAAATAAAACATGATACCGGTAAAGTAAGCTGTAGACAATATTAAAACACTGTCATCACCACTGTACATAGAACATGCCTAATACCTAATAGACGTAGAGTGTGACACTGGATGCCTATTAGGTCATGTTCACGGACCACTGACACTCAGCCACTAGTTCACCGTATTCGAAGACACTATTATTTCATGTAGTTTATCACTTTAGATAACTATCGTCACATGTATATTGATCCACGGTAGGCCATAACACTACACAGTCACTAGACATACATGCTAGATACCGTTTATGCATGTTACACGGATTACGGCTACACAACTATGATCCACTAGTACACGGATAAGTACCGCATGTCATATTATTGTTATCATCATTACACGGATACTGTAGTTCACCATACATGATATTAGACGCTGACCATTGTTATGACATATATATGTTGCATCGATACTATGACCCGTCACACTCTTATGTCATAGTCATGTCCCACCGATATATATATACATGCACCACTTCAGGGATACTCGTTACAGACAATATGGTTACATATACTTACCACACGAGTATACATGCTTGTATTGTTTCTATCTTCTTGTCATATGACTCACTGTGCATATTACATCGATTATTGTGCCATGTTACCGTATTCATGTTATATGATTGTTTCCTGTTACTGATATCGATATTCTCGATACTGGACATGAGAGCTGTTGATATGCTATATGTGGACTTCCACATCTATTGTTCCCGTTTCCCGTTATATTGTTCATGTGATATTGTTCCAGTTTCTCGTTATATTGTTCTATGCTATCAACAGAACTCTGGTCCAGTTATCATGTTACCCGTATCATGTACAGTAGTTGTTCTTGTTACATTGTATACTTGACATATCAGATCATAATAATAACTTGGGTACGGGGGAGACTTGACGGTTGATTAGATCTTATCGGGTGATGTACTGGATCCATATTGTTTTCCCACTGCAGGGGACGGTAGTGCTTCCTATCAATTGCTCCATGAGCTCTTGTTACTTGATTCATGCTCCCCTCTTAGCGGAGCGCCCTGGTCTCAGTAGCCAGGGGATTGTTTAAGGCCGTGATCCCGGGTATGCACGGAATACACCCACCCGATAAGAACTCCTCGACCATGGGTTTCCAATTAACATAATAAAACAGTATACACAATAGTGACGTCGGAACACTTGTTATTTGGTTACTCTCTCGTTTGGATAATGGTACCCGTAGGCCATGTCCGGATGGGTTCGACTGGAGTGCGGGCTCCAGTATGAACTGCCAGTGGTATGGGACACTGGAAGAGAGTGATTGTAATACCAGGTGGTACTGATTGCTACTATTGTATAAATAACATGACTTACCTGCTACATGTTTAGTTGTACTTGTTACTGTTCCTGATCAATTATCTGCTATCATGTTACATGTATACATTGATACTGTACCTGTTTCCTGTTACACATTCTGTAGTGACCCACTACTCATGCACATGTATACTTTGTTACATTACCTGGTACATGTTACACGGTATGTAGTGGCATACTATGCATGTTCTGCTTTGCATATATATTTTATTGTTACAGACATACGCCCATCTGCATGTTCATGTCGATCACGTCACCACTAGACAATCTTATTTATTATGTTTATTATGTCATAACAACTGGACACGACTATAGACATGACCCGATGATAACCGGCTAGGTATTGATGGTATTAAAAGATGACATGACTATATTATTCTACTGCTTATTCTATACTTATTATATGGTATCACTAGTACAACATCATGTAATATATATATGTATCGTGCTTGTATTACTATTGTATATATTACTGCCTCCTTCATTTTACCACTCACTAGGTCGCTTTCTGACGACCCTGGGTTTGCGTGCCCAGATTGGAGATCCGCGTACCGAGAGTGCCTTGGAGTCACATGGGAGATTCCTCCTCTGGCCTATTCCTAGGTATCTTAGTAATTTATTTCCGTTATCTTATTTGTCTCCATTTTTCATATCTGTTATGATCGCTGACCTCTTTCTGCAGGTATTCTTGTACTGCTTTCATGCTGGGACCCATGTCTATATGGAGGTTATGTACTGTACTGAGGCTTAACGTACGCGTGAGCGTGTATTCACCTCGCGTATGTACGTCGCCATAACGTCCCCGTACCTGCGGGATCGGGGCGTTACAGAGACTCCTCATCGAGACTATTCATAGGTATCTTGGTAATTTATTTCTGTTATCCTATTTCTCCCTGGTGTTATATCTGTTATGATCACTAACCCCTTTCTGCGGGTATTCTTGTACTTATTTCCTACTGGAACCATTGTGTCTATGGAGGTGATTCCCTATACTGAGGCTTAACGTACGCGTGAGGTTGTTTTCACCTCGCGTATGTACGTCGCCATAACGTCCCCGTACCTGCGGGATCGGGGCGTTACAAGATCATTCGAGTTTTGCATGGAGGCGGGCTTGGAGGACACTTTGGAAGAGACAAGACTACGGTTAGTCTTGAAGAAAGGTATTATTGGCCTCAATTTAGAAAGTTTTGAGTTGTCCACCTTGCCAAGTTGCTAAAGGACAAGCTCAAAATAAAGGTTTGTATACACTCTTGCTGTAATGCCCCGATCCCGTAGGTTACGGAGACGTTATGGCGACGTACATACGTGAGATGAAAACACACTCACGCGTACGTTAAGCCTCAGTACAGGGCATAGCCTCCATATAGACAAGGGGTCCAGCAGGAAATAAGTACAAGAATACCTGCAGAAAGAGGTTAGTTATCATAACAGATATGAAAACAGGAATAAATAAGATAACAGAAATAAAACACTAAAATACCTATGAATAGTCCTGATGAGGAATCGCCCATGTGACTCCAAGGCACTCTCTGAAGCTATGGTAACTCGGATCTCCAATCTGGGCATGCAAACCCAGGGTCGTCAGAAAGCGACCTAGTGAGTGATAAACTGAAGAAGGCAGGAATATACTATAATAATACAAGCACGATAATAAGATATAATATATGATGTGGTAACAGTAATAAGCAGTAGACAAATATAAATATGTAATCGTCGGGTCATGTCTCTATTCGTGTCCAGGTTTTAGCATAAATAATATTGTCTAGTGGTGACATAATAGATATGAATTTGCTAGTGGTGACGTGACCGAAGTGAACATGCAGGTGGGCATATGCAATATGAACATGCAAGTGGGCATATACAATATAACCTCACTACTGTGTTATACATATACAGTTGTCTACAAGGTATACAGACAACAAAATAGATGCAATGCAGAACATGTGTAATATGCCACCAAAAAGAAAGTAACATGTACCAGGCAAAGTAACAATATACATGTAACATAATATCGGGTAAATGATCAGGTACAATAATAAGTACAACAATACAATAGTAAACATGTATCAGGAAAAGAACAGTAACAAGTAGTAAATATGTATCAGGCAAGTCATGTTATTTATACAATAGTAGCAATCAGTACCACCTGGTATTTTAATTACTCTCTTCCAGTGTCCCATACCACTGGCAGTTCATACTGGAGCCCGCACTCCAGTCAAACCCATCCGGACATGGCCTACGGGTACCATTATCCAAACGAGAGAGTAACCAAATAACAAGTGTTCCCGACGTCACTATTGTGTATACTGATTTTATTATGTTAATTGGAAACTCATGGTCGAGGAGTTCTTATCGGGTGGATGTATCCCGTGCATACCCGGGATCACGGCCTTAAACAAGCCCTGGCTGCTAGGACCAGGGCCCTCCGCTAAGAGGGGAGCAGGAATCAAGTAACAAGAGCTCATGGAGCAAGTGGTAGGTAACACTACCGTCCCCTGCAGTGGGAAAACAATATGGATCCAGTACATCACCCGATAAGATCTAATCAACCGTCAAGTCTCCCCCATACCCCAGTTAGCTTTATGATCTGATATGTCATGTATACAATGGAACAAAAATAAATACAGTACATGATACGGGTAACATGATAACTGGACTAGAGTTCTATTGATAGCATAGAACAATATAACGAGAAACGGGAACAATATAACGGGAACAATATAACGAGAACGATGTAACAAGAACAATAGTTGTGGGATTCCACATATCGCATATCAACAGCTCTCATGTCCAGTATCGGTAAATCCATATCAGTAACAGGAAACAATCATATATCATGAATACGGGAACATGGAACAATAATACATGTAATAAGTATGGTGATCCATATGACAAGAAGATAGAAACAACACAGGCATGTGTAACTGTAATATGTAAGCATGACATGAATGTGTATGATGATCATGCGGATATGAATGCAGTAGTCTGTGCAGTGATATGCCGAGAATCCATATACCGGGGATAACAATACATGACATAACGGTATTTTGTGAAATGGTGCCGCTACGTATTGGTGGGCCATGCCTACGAAATAATAAGTGTGCCGTGTCATAGTATCTGTGTAACATGCACAGGTAATAACAGTGGTCAGTGTCTACTATCATGAGCAGTGGACTACAGAATCCGTGTAGCCGTAAGCCTGCGTAGCACTAATATATGTAGGAACAGTGGTCGACAGTGTCTTATAGTAACGGTGTCTAGCATGCAAGTAATACTACATGGAGTAATAGTATCCACTAATATGGTGACCTAGTGGTCCGTGGGTCAATGGCGGTACAGGCATGATATCTGTGTCCGAGTGGTCTATGTCTGTATGTCTTGTTACTATGATATAACTCAGGAAATACCAAACAATCTTCTAGATTATTCCTAAGTCAATGACCGTCCAATCATGACCAGTGAATAATGAATAATTACCGTCTTTTATCCATAATCACGATATATCAAGCAATATCAATAAACATGATAAAATATAATTTATAAAAGAAAAACACTCACAAACTGGCTATAGGCTTGTATCTCTCTTTCCCATGATCGCAACGGATCCAGAATTGCCCGAATCGGAGTCCGGATGCTCCCGATATCGCCCGAAGACCCAAAACTGAGAGAAAAGGTTAGTTACATAATAGCAGAAATTATTCAGGGGCTATTTGCAAATTTACAGGGGCCTAAAAGTAATTAATAAATTTACAGGGGTTAAAATGAAATTGTACCTTTAACGGGTCGGGTTGGGTGTAAACGGGTTGGGTTTGGGCTGTACCCGCACCCAAACCCGTTTGGGTTTTCACCCAATAGAAGCCACAGCAGCAGCAGCGCACGGCGCTGCTGTTGTCGCCCTGGTGCGCCTGCCGCCCGGCCGCCCGGGCGGCGTGGCCGCTTCGCCGGCGCCGGCGCCCCGCCGACGCCACTCCGGCGCCGCTCCGACGCCCAAGGCCGCCTCTCCGGTCAGCCAAAGAGAGAGAGACATGGGGGAAGGAGGAGATGGGGGCCCCCTCCCCCAACTGCCGGCCCTGCGCTGGCAGCCCTATGGCGCCGCCGGCACCTGGCCGCGGCGCCCGGCCGCCGACGCCTGACCGCCGGTGAGAGAGAGATGGAGGGAGAGAGGGAGTGTGAGAGAGAGTTTGGTGGGGGAGAGAGAGTCAGGTTAAGAGAGAGAGAGAGAAGAGATTATAGAGAGAGAGAGAAAGGGAGAGAGAGAAATTCGGAGGAGAGAGAGTTTTGTAATCTAATTAGAGAGAGAGGAGGTGTGAAATTAAAGAGGGGGAGGAGGGAAACTTAAAGAAGAAGAAAAGAGGAGGCGGTGGGGTGAAGATGTTGGAAAACGCCAGAGAAGAGAAGAAAAGGAAAGAAAAAGAAAGAAAAAGAAAAGGTTTAAAACTTAATATTTTAATATTATAATAAAAGCTCGATATTCGACTAGCTCCGAACGGTACCCAAAAATTATAGGAAATAAAGAATATTATCCTGAGACGTAAGATGAAGACGATTTCCAAAAATTCAATCTGGTTTGCCAATTAAAAATCCCGGAGTGTCTCGCCGATACGGGCGACCCGGTTTGGCCGGATTTTCGATAAATTCTGAAAAATATCCAAAAATACCCTAATGTAGAGAATACGATTCTAAGACCCATGATGAAAGCGCATTCTCAAAATACAACTCCATTTGTGAAATAAAAATCGGAAGGCCGGTTATCGGTATCGGTCGACACCGACTACGGAGATTTTCCCAAAATAATCCAGAAAAATTCCAGAAAATCCGAAAAAATGTAAAATATTAGAAAATGATTTTTGAAACTGAAATCAACTCAATCAGACTACCACGGAAGTCAAATCAATTTTGTACGTCGTATCGCGTACCGATACGGTGATACGTACACCGGGGAGCAGGGGGTTACACTTGCCCGTCCCAAAAGATAGTTGGAAGACTTAGCATGAATTTCATGTCGGGGCTTCCTCGCACACAAAAGGGAGTGGATTCTATTTTCATCGTGGTTGCTCAATTTTTTATAATAACACACTTTATTTCTTGCCGGAAGACTTCCGACGCACCGTACGTGGCCAAGTTATTCTTCCAAGAGGTCGTGCGATTGCACGGTGTGCCGAGCACTATTATTTCGGATCGGGATAGCAAGTTCTTAGCCACATTTTGGACTATTCTATGAAGAAGATTTGAGACATCACTGAAGTATAGTAGCATGACACATCCTCAAACTGATGGACAAACGAAAGTTGTCAACCGCACTTTAGAAAACTTGTTGCGAAGCATATGTGGAGAAAAGCCAAGAGCATAAGATCAAGTTTTGTCTCAAGCGGAGTTTGCTTACAACAACACAATCCATAACTCAACATGTATGTCACCTTTTGCTATTGTCTATAAGAAGGTACCCCATTATCTCCAAGACTTAGCTAAGCTACCTATTAAAGAGAAGTTTAGTAGTGCAGGTAGAGCCATGGTTGAACAAGTTCTTGATGTTCAAGAGTCGGCTCTGTTGAAGCTAAATAAATCTAATGTGAAGTACAAGAAAACAACTGATAAGAAGAGGCGAGAAAAAGTCTTCGAAAAAGGAGATATGGTAATAGTGTATTTGAGAAGAGAGAGAATTCATGTTGGATCCTACAACAAGTTGAAGCCAAAGAAGTATGGGTCGTTCAAGATCATGAAGAAGATCAGTGATAACACCCATATCGATGTCCAAGACATTTAACATGGCGAATCTCTATGAATATCACCCTACCGAACAGCTCTATCATGATTTTAACTCGAGGATGAGTTCTTTGAAGAGGGGGGACTAATGTAGGAGATCAACTAAAGCAAGCGACAAGGAATCAAGGTTCAAATGCAGGCCAGATACAGTTCTCGATTGATCGCCCGGTCGATCGAGAAAGAAAGTAAAAGTCGTTGGTCGATCGCTCGGTCGATCGGCCAGAAATCAGAAAGCGACCAGAGCAACGGTCGACGACAAGAAAGCGGAGAAGTGACCATAAAGTTGAGTCTCTTAGCCGATCGACCAGTCGGTTGATCGGCTACGTAGTTTTGACTAAGTGATTAACCGCCCGTCGCATATCGACTAGTTCAGATTCTGAATAGGCCGATTTGGTCTTTGAGCCTGATTTGAATTCTGTTTTTTCGTATTATTTATTTAATTGGTTTCCTAGTTAGAGTAGTATTTTTTATTTGCCTATATAAGGCCATTGTATCTTTGTTTTTAGGATCCAAGTTTTAATCAATAAAATTGAGTTTTTTCTCCAATTGCTCATGTATTCTAGTTGTTTATATCTGCTCATTAATTTGAGTTATTTTACTCGTGGAGTCAGGTATTATCCTACATGAAGATATCTTTTAGGGTTCGTTGGCGCTAGAACTAGATCTAGCCGGCGTCATTTGCTTCCTTGTCTGCGTCATTTTGCAGGCTCACCTCGGTCTCGTGGGATAGAGCACAATTATATCTTCTAAAGCCATGTCTCACAGTCCACTTCACATCCAGAGATAGAATTTATTCAATCAATATACAAAAGACAATTGATAAAATAATAATTTCGAGATGACTTTTTTTCAAAATATCAATATTCTATTATACCTATATAATATTAAAAGGGAGAAAATAATCTCAATTATTGTGACACCCCGATCCGGCGGGTACGAAGACGTCACTGCGACGTATATACGCAGGTCGGAAATACCCTCACGTTTATACGCTAAGTTTCAGTACTGGCAAGAATCAGAGGCGGAAGCACGGTGGCAATATACATTCCAATAGAATAATACGAGTACATGGTTATCACAGAAAGCGATACACTATTACAGAAATATTACATCACCAGAAAATACAAAACTACATAATACATGAAGAGATATACAAAAACTGAGAGGTGCTCACGAGTAGCAAGAGGGCCTCGGGAGCCAAACAGGAGAAAAGCAGGGAGGAAGAGTTACGGCGGTGTCCGATCTTCTGCTGCACTCGGATCACCACGGGAGGATCCGCTGCGCACTCTGATCAGTTACAGCCAAGCCACCATAGTCCAGACTCCAGGATCTGGACATGAGAATTCAAGGTTGTTAGCAACCCCAGCGAGTACATATGCTAAAGCCAAATGGCGTGCATAACAGGCACACGTGTACATGATCAAGTGATGTGATCCAGGCATGCAGGTACAGGAAATGACAAGTAATATAAGAAAAATGACAGTAAATCTGAGATCAAGTAAATACATGTATATCAATAAGTCTGAATCGGAAAACATGCATGAAAAACGGTATGGAGAGCATAGGTACACATAATCACGCGACAAAATATGGTAAACATGTGATAAATACACTAAACACGCGATAAATATAAGCATGGACAAAACTAGTTGTATAAGCTCAGATTATGAATTCATGGGACAGATACGTCAGGGGGATAATCCAAACAAGGAAACCCTTATCTATATACCACATATCTCATGTCGCCATCGTCTGAGTTTATACAACTTGAGTTGCCCTAAGAGTAACAGAACTATAGTGTGTCTAGAGTAATCATTGTGCCACATAAATCATATGTCATAAGGCAGGGTGTCAACTCAGAACATATCACTATAATTGAAATATAGAGGTATAGCATTTTAATTTATCCAATAATAATAATCAGTACCGTTTGATATTTCAATCGCCTCCCTACCAGCGCCTCACATCACCGATAGTCCATACTAGAGTTCGCACTCTGTAGAACTTACCTGGGTCTGATATGTGAGTACCATGACCGAACAAAGGAGAGACCAAATATCACACGTTCCTAACCTTATTACTGTTTGTTTTATGTTATTCATCCGATTCATATGCTTTTGTATGTGCTACCGGTACACATACATCCACTTATGAATAAGACGAGTTATTATTTGAAAACTGAAAATTTTGATGGCTCATATTTATAGTGGGTCCCGTCTCTGCCCGGGACTAACTCAGGAGTACAGGCTACTGTTTCCAGGGACTTATCATTACGCGCCCCACACGACACTTCAGATTCAGGCTACTGCTTCTGGGGACTTATCATTGTACGCACACGGAAAAGGTACAAGCTCGAAGTAAGATTTCTTTGAATCAAATTAAAAAATTACAACGGACTAGTATTCCGGTTACAAGGGAGAGAGGATGTTGAGCCTTGAATCCTCCCTTTGTTTAAGGCTGGGTTCTTCGAGTGGCGATGGAGAGTGAATCTTGTTCTCCGTTGACGGGTGACCGTCTAGACCTTCGGGGATCTTCTCTTCGGCTGGTAGAAGGAGTAGCACAGCTCTGTCTACCAAAACTCTCAAAGAGAAGGTAGGCAAAGGGCAACTTGTACGCAGCAAGCTTGCTGAAGAGTTGAGCTCTCTCTTGCTTCTCTCTCTGTCTGCCTTCTCTTTGAGAGTTTTGGTAGACAGAGCTGTGCTACTCCTACCAGCCGAAGAGAAGATCCCGAAGGTCTAGACGGTCACCCGGTCAACGGAGAACAAGATTCACTCTTCATCGCCACTCGAAGAACCCAGCCTTAAACAAAGGGAGGATTCAAGGCTCAACATCCTCTCTCCCTTGTAACCGGAATACTAGTCCGTTGTAATTTTTCAATTTGATTCAAGAAAATCTTACTTCGAGCTCGTACCTTTTCCGTGTGCGTACAAGAGATGGCGACTCCGCTGGAAATTTGAAGGAAAACACTGTTAATGGTGTAGTATTAACCTAACAATGTGTTTAGGTAGACTTGTTATTCTATTGAGGAGAATAGCAAGTGAATCTAGATCCGCGGGAATCTAAGAAGGTTTTTACCGTTAGAGGTGTGATATTAACTTAACGGGTTGAATGTAGTCCTGTCAGAAATATGATGTTAACCTGACAAGGATGTGAGTCAGAGGTGTGATATTAACCTGACTCAGAAATACTTCAGTTTCATTTGGGAAAACAGAAGTGTCACTGACATAGGTGTGATGTTTAACTTGACAGTGAGGGCAATGCTAGAGGTGTAATGTTGAACTTGGCATTGGTCATCTCGACTCCGATACGGAAGTTCGAGGGAAATTCATTGTCATAGGTGTATTGTTGAACTTAACAATGAATTGGATGCTAGAGGTATGATGTTGAACTTAGCATCATCCATTTTGGCTTCGACATGGAAGTCTGGAGGAAAGTGACTGTCAGAGGTGTGGTATTAAACTTGGCAGATTCTCGATGTACTATTTAGAAGTGTAATGTTAACTTAACAGTAATTTGTCAGAGGTGTGATATTAACTTGACAGAAATTGATTTGCGATATGAGCAATTTGAGGACCTGTCATCCTATTGATGAGAATGGACAAGTGGAGTTTGAAGTGCCAGAGGTATAGTGTTAACTTGGCAACAACTGTATTTTGTAGACCTACCATTCTGTGGATGAGAATTGGTAAGAGATTTTGGAGGGGAGAGTGGAGTTGAGTCCACTTAGGATTTTTAGCAAACCCTCAGCTATCAACGGATTTGAGATGCCTTTATCAACTACCGTTTGAGTTGGGCTAGCCATGCTATTCCCCTCAGCATGATGAGTTGTCAAAGATTTATGTTTGGCTTAAAAGCCAACGTTTTCCTCTATCCTTAGCCATCGGAGGCGGCAGATGTTAATAAAGAAGCTCTTCTTGTTTGATCAGAGGTGTACTTTTAACTTGATCGGGGGAGGAGTACTATTAAGAATAGTACTTCTTCAAGAATCTGCCATTGATCGGCATCATGAGTGTATCGCCATTTGAAGTTATGAGACGATATGACCCATTTGAGTAGACTGACTCTACTACAAATGGCCCTTCCCATTTGGGTTGAAATTTTCTTTTGTCTTGTGCGTCATTACCATGGGTCTTTTGACGGCTAAGACAAGATCGCCTTTCTTGAAAGTTCGCATTTTAACTTTCTTGTTGAAGGCTCTGGTAATTCGAGCCTGGTAGAGCTCGATTTGCTGTTGGACCTGCAGACGCTTATCGTCTAAGGCTTCCAATTCTTGGAGTCGCTGTCGATGCTTCTCCTCTGTTGTCATCTCTGCTGTCAGGGCGACACGTAGAGATGGAATTTGGATTTCGAGTGGAAGCACGGCTTCACACCCATATACCAAAGAAAACGGCGTGGCTTTAGTCGAGGTTCGCACAGTTGTGCGGTAGCCCATAAGCATTCACCCAGCTTGTCGTCCCAGTCACGTTGACTTTTCGAGACAAATTTCTTGAGAAGCTTGCCAATGGTTTTATTAAAAGCTTCTGCGTGGCCATTAGCGGCAGGATAGTATGCCGTTGAGGACACACTCTGGATTATGAACTTAGCGCAGAATCTCTGGAAAGCCTGGCTGATGAACTGGGGTCTATTGTCATGGACAATTCGCCGAGGTACACCAAAACGGTAAATGACGTGATGCTTTACGAACTTGATCACGTTAGACGATTTTACCTCCTTCAAAGGGATGGCCTCGGCCCATTTAGAGAAGTAATCGGTTATTGTCAAAATGAACCGATGTCCTTTTGATGATGGTGGGCTGATAGGGCCAACTACATCCATCCCCCACATTTCAAATGGCCAGGTAGAGGTCGTAGAATGGAGGTACTCTGGTGCTTGATGGATGAAATCGCCATGCACTTGGCAAGCGTGACATCTGTTAGCATAAGTGACGGCGTCGGCAATCATCTTGGGCCAATAGTAACCCAACCTTTGGAGTCGATGTGCCAATTTTGGGCCGGGTTGGTGAGCTCCACACATGTCGTCGTGGGCTTCTTTCAATACCTCTTGAGCCTCCTTTGGTGAGAGGCACCGGAGCAAGATCCCGTCATGCGATCGACGATACAATGTCCGTGTAATCGCATTGTAGTAAAATTTAGGGGCTTTCCTTCGAATGGCAGCCGCTTCCTTGGCATCCTCAGGCAGGATGCCGTACAAGACATAGTCGATATAGGGGAATCGCCAGTCTTTAAGCTCTGGCCTGGTTGACAATTCTAGGGCTTCTTTGCCTTGACACTCTCCCTTTGACCCCTGATAGTCTTCGAGGGCGGTTCTCGGGCAATACAGGTCGTGGCTGTAGACGAATACTTTCTCCATTGCTCCAGCTGGAAGAGCTAAAGAGGCCGCGAGGGATGCCAATGCATCTGCATGCGCATTTTGCTTGCGTGGTACATGGTCGATGTAGAAGTTCGTAAACTTCCCAGCCATGTGGACAGTTGCGTTGTAATAGGGTACTAGGTCTTCATGTCTGACTTCGTACTCCCCGCGAACCTGGCTAACGATGAGTTTGGAGTCACCATATGCCTCGAGATTTTTAACGCCAATCTCATCGGCGAGTTGCATCCCAATCAAAAGAGCATTGTACTCCGCCACATTGTTGGAACACGGCTCAGTTAATGAGACAGCTCGCGGAATCACATAGTTCTGTGGGGAGACAAGTACTACTCCTACCCCTGCTACTTGGTGTCCTTTTGGGCTCGTTCTGGACGCGCCATCAAAGAAAAGTTGCCACACCTGCCTTTCAAAGGATGTCTGGGTCTGGCAGGCTTCAGCGACCTCGTCTGGGAGATCGTCGTAAAGCTTGGTTACCCTCGGATCTGGATGCTCAGCCAGGAAATCCGCCACCGCTTGTCCTTTAATGGCTTTCTATGGTAAAAAGTGCATCTCATACTGGGATAGCAATATGGCCCATTTTGCCAGCCGGCCGTTCAATGATGAAGGCTTAGTCATAAGTAACCTCAGGGGGTTGACTTTTGATATGACGTTTATAGTTTGGCCTACCAGATAGTGTCGCATTTTCTGAATGGCGAACACTAATGCCAAACATTCCTTCTCGATCGGATTATACCGATGTTCGGCTCCGATCATTGTTCTACTCAGATAGTAGATTGCTCGCTCTCGTCCTTGATCATCATTCTGAGCTAGTAGAGCTCCTAAAGAATGATCCATTGCCCGGACGTACACCAGGAAAGGCTTTCCGAATACCGGAGCTGCAAGGACTGGTGGTTGGGTGAGGTATTGCTTGATTTCCTCAAATGCTTGTTGGCAAGCGTCATCCCAAATGAACGAGACACCCTTCTTCATTCACTTAGCGAAGGGTTGGCATCTTCCAGAGAGGTTTGAGATGAACCTGCGGATGCACGCCAATCGTCCTTGTAATCCCCTGAGTTCCTTGAGATTTCTTGGAGGTTGCATCTCCTGGATAGCTTGAACCTTTTCCGGGTCCAAATGGATCCCGGTGGAGGCTACAATGAATCCTAAGAATTTACCACTGGCCATCCCCAGGAAGGACTTGTTGGGATTCATCTTCAATCGATGAGCCCGCATGATGTCGAAGACCACCTTCAGGTCAGCTATGTGATTACCCTTAGTGCGACTTTTTACCGCAATATCATCAACATAACATTCTACCGTTTTGCGTAGTTGCTGCTGGAAAATGGCGTTCATGGCCCTCTGATAGGTTGCCCCCGCATTCTTCAGTCCGAAGGGCATGACGGTATAGCAATAAACTCCCAATGGTGTCCTGAAGGAGGTGTGCTTTTCGTCGTCAGGATACATTTTGATTTGATTGTATCCTGAAAACCCGTCCATGAAGGACATTCGTTCGAATCCGCAGGTATTGTCAATCATGACGTCTGTGATTGGCAATGGAAATTCGTCTTTGGGACAAGCCTCATTTAGATCACGGAAGTCGATGCAGATCCGGATCTTTCCGTTTTTCTTAGCAACAGGGACGATGTTGGCTACCCAATCGGGATGTTACTCTTCCCTGATGAAGCCAGAATCTATAAGCTTTCTGACTTCTGATTGAATTGCCTCCATTATCTCTGGACGGAGCCGTCGCTGTTATTGTTTAACAGGCTTTACGTCCGGATTGATGTTGAGGCGGTGCATAGCCACCTGAGGATCAAGTCCAGGCATGTCTTCGTAATTCCAAGCGAAGACATCTCTGTACTCTTGAACAAGAGATATTAGATCCTTTTTCTCTGACGGTGACAGGCCGTCGCTTATGAAGATGGGCTTAGGATTAGCCTCATCTCCTAGATTAATCTGAACAATCTTGTCTTCTGTGGGTGGTTCGCGCTGTTCAAAGCGGGTGTCCCACAGAGTGTTTAAATGTCTAATCCAAGGATCTGCATCGGATCGGATCATTTCTTCATCTTCATCTTCCAGATGGCTTGTTGAAACCATGTGCACCGCAAGTTCTTTGAAGATGTTGCCGACACTAGCATCTGACTCCCATGATGACGTGCCTGAAGAGTATTTATGGCCAAATGAGCCCCCGGAATCAGAGGCTGATGGAGTCGGACGTGATACATAGCCCAACCCCCTGTGCGTCCGATGATAATAATCGGGTGCTTTTCCTTTTGGCACAAAGGCTCGAAGTAGCGTCCTCCGTCCTTTGCCGAAGTTCAACCCGAGTCTGCTGGTGAGGTCATACCCCATGTTTTTCATCATTCTGAGTGTCTTTGGCTCATAATGACCGAACTGAGGGGATTCCTGCTCACTTTTTGATTCTTCATGATTCATTGGTTCGGATTCAATTCGTCCGAAGAGAATTGGTCTTTGGCCCTTCCTTCTCGCTGGAACCATGAATATTGATTGTTGCGCATCGTCGACATTTCGACATATTTTAAAGGACGATTTCACTGGTACATGCAACGATGTCAAAGCATCCATTGCCAACCAGAGATCGTCATCCACGTCGGTACTAGTGTCTGATGGCACTGAATCAGAAGCAAACACAGAAAAATACGCTAAATCTAATTCTTCATTGATGTACCAACCGCCTACATCCCCAGTTTGGAAGACCACCTCTGAAGGCGTTGGGGGTTGTCTTCCGAACTGGAGAACTGACGTCATGTTAGCCGTCACCTTCTTCTGCTCTGGTCGGAGTTTTAATACCTCCGCGTCAATCAGGGCCTGAAGGATGTCCTTGAAGACGTAGCAGCTTTTGGTGGGGTGTCCCAACATCCTGTGGTATAAGCAGTAATTGGGATTGTCGGTTTTACCGACTTCTTCAGGGCGTCTGGCTTCAGGGAGCTTCAGTCTATTGCTCTTGTTGAGTAACTTAAAGAGCGAGTCGACATGTTCCTCCTTGAAAGAATACTGCTTGTTGGCGCGTGGCTGGCTTGAAGAGCCACTCGCCTTGACCGGTTGAGATTTGGCGGGATATTTGGTCTCCGTTGCCAAATTATCCTTCCGCTTTGTCTGGAGGGATGTGTCTGGCGCATGCCTGGTTGACCTCTCTGGCCGTGGCTTCCCTTCTTCTGCCCTGACGCGGGCAACAATCTCCTCAGCCTGTTCACCTTGTTGGACTAACTGCTTCCAGCGGCTTTCAGCAACTCCTATTTGAGCAAGGAGTGAGGTTTGGAGATTGTGGCGACATGTTTCTACCAGGGTGACCTGGGTCATGCCGCTCGGACATCGGAGTGCCACATTCCGAAATCTTTCCACGAAAGATTTGACGGACTCTCCCTTTCGCTGTTTGGTAGCCAAAAGGGTGGGCATCGTGACTTCCGAGTCGTCTTCAAAGAAGCGCGTTAGGAATAGCTTCTCCAAATCACCCCAGTTCTTGATGGAGCCCTCCGGGAGTTTCATAAACCATTCGAAGGCGAGCCCTTTCAGGGTGCCAATGAAAGCCAAGATGGCATCATTGTCTACTACATTCCCTGTTTGGGATTTAAAGTAGTAGAGGCGTTGGTTGGGTGACCCCTTCCCATCGAATGCTTGGAGGGGTTGGAGCCTTAAACTTGGGCGGGTATGGAACCAAGTCCCACTCGGCCGGATAAGGCCGGATCACTCCCGCTTCCTGGAGGCCTTTACGGTTGGTGAGGGCCTCAAGGCGTTGCTCTAATTGATTCATTCTTTCGGAATGAATCTTCCCCTGATTTTGGTCGTCTTTCCCTTGCGACGAGGATTTGGACGAGGTCGAGTTGGACTTCTCTCCATCAGGGTGCACAGAAGACGAGCTTTCTCCCTCTTTTTTCTTGCCCTTAGACTTTTTAGGGGGAGATTTCTTCCTGTCTTCGAGCAACTGCGCAAGCATCTGCTTGAGAGAGTCGATGGATTCTTGCTGAGCACGAATCATCTCAAGTTGTTCCTTCTGGGCCTGGGCTTGCAGCTCCAGGCGCCGGGCCGTCTCCTCAGGAGTGCTTGTCATGTAGATGAAGGCCTCCTTCTCGATGGAAGAATTCGAGGCCTGCGATTCTGCTACAGCAGAATGAGAGTCGTTCATTTTGACGCCCCAGGCCAGGGCATTATAATCGATCGGGGGAATGGCCCCGGTCCGGGTACGAGTGTGTCGATACACTCCTTCCGGCTCAGAGTCAGACTCGTCAGAGCTGACTGCAGGCTGTTTTCCTCTGCTCCTGCTTGTCATATTCGCAGTGAGCTCTGGGTATTCAGCGTCAGAGAACATCCTCCGCCTATGAGAGCGTCTTCTTTTGGCTGACGGGGGTATCAGGGTCAGCTGTCTAACTAAAGAATGCTGGTACGCACCTGAACCACAACGGCACTCGGAGAGCATAGAGATGAGCCGTTGGCAGCAACATGAGGAAGTGACCTGATTGGCACTTCTTTTCTTCGTCAAGTAATCCCTCAGATCCACGGGAGGGGATCGAAGAGATTAACCTCGCAACGTCGAAGACGGGAGGCATCTATATGCTGTACAGCCTGGACGCGGGTTTTAGGGACGCGACTTTCGCGCCGCGGCTGTAAGACGCGCGTCTGGCGTCTCTGTTGAGACGAGACGCGATTGTCGCGTTGCCGCTTAGTGCATCGGGGCAGAAGAGTTTGAGAGAGAGTGGGTTGCTGGGCCCCACGCCTATGGGGGCGTGCCTCTTGCGCTTGACGAGGCGCAGAGGTTTCACCTTGGCGTTTGATAAGCTGGTCTTCAGAGGACCTAACTTGGGGAGTCTCGTGTTTGGGCCGCCAAACGCGGACTTCGCGCGCTGGATGCAGCGCAGCTAAGACGCCGGTTTGTGCGTTGCGTGCAGCCTCAGTTGGACAATCAGAAGTTCCAACTTGAAGCTGACGTGCACGTCTCCTCTGACGACGCTCAGCATTTCGGTTGCGTCGTGAGGTGGAGAGAGACCAACGACGACCTGATGCTGGACACCAGAGATTTTGGCCACGCGGGTCTCCTGAGAGACGCTGACGCGTGTGTTCCGCGCGGCGCGGTTGGTCGCAACGGCAGTTGTGCCCGAGACCACGCGGGCCTCCTGAGAGGCGTTGGCGCGTGTATCCTGCTTGGCACAGTTGGCAGCAGTGGCGCCCGAGAGAGCCTCAGATCGGGCTTCGGGGCCATTCCCCGTCGAGACCCTGTGGCAGACGCGGGTCCTTGGGCTCTTGGAGCCGGAAGAGAGAAACTCTTCGTACTTCGCCTGGTCGAACTCGACAACTAGCGATTCGACCATCTTCCCCTTACGGAGGATGTCACCTTGCGCCACGATTTGCTCGTCGGTAACAAATGAAGTCCAACTTCATTTGTTATACGTACGCGCCCCACACGACACTTCAGAAATATCACCATTATGAATATGACATCATACCGGTTTCCATCAGTTTCCCCCACCCCAGTGTAAGTTGAGTATTTTATTATATATATTGCCCAAAGATAATGTCCACAAGTGTATACAGTATAACCGTGATTATCCCAACTACAGGAATTAACAGGAGTGTAATATCAGGAGTATAATATCAGGAATTACCCTTTTTCAGGGGTTCAGGAATACAGGAGTTCAGGAGTACAGGAGTTCAGGAATACCAAATATCTAGTAACAATATAATAATCATGTCAAGTCCCCATAAAAGTAATAGTCATAAATATGCAATATAATACAGGTGCCACAATATCAGATCAAGCGTACCAGTACCGGGTGATAACATGTTAAGTATCAAGTGTTATTAAATCAGGTGTCAGCATAGCATGACAAGTACCGGCGTCAGATATCAAGTGTTAAGTATAGCATGGTATGTATCGGTGTCGGATATCGAGTGATAAGCATAGCATGTCAAGTACCAGTATCAGATATCAAACAATAAGTATAACATGGAAAGTACCGGTATCAGATATCAAATAATAAGCATGGCAAGTACCGGTGTATATATATATCAGGGTCAGGTAACTAATATATCTGTGAGGGTCGCAACATCAAATACTAGGTATCAATCGGTCACGTAACATGGTACAGGAGAACGGCATAAACATGTCAAACACTTCACAACATTATTTCTAACAATAATAAATTTATTTATTTATTAGCCATGCGAAGCCGAGTGAAGCGGGAGCAGATTTAGGCATACCCGGTATATTACCGCTTCGACAAAGTATAATAATGGCCGACAGCTATTTATAAAGCATGATAATCATTTATACAACCTATACTAACTTGCATAAAGAGACATCATATATTAAAAGCAAGATAATAATTTTTAAATATGAAAACAATGGTAATAAAGTAAGAAATGCCAAAGAAATGTACTCGCCTTATACCGGATGAAATACCGAGAAAATCAGGGAAAAATCTGCAAACATGTTCAAGTAAGCTACTAACCCATGTATATATCAATATATACTCATATATATATAATATAAATAAATATTAGAGAGGGAATGAGAGAGAGGAGAGAGAGAGGAGAGATAAAGTTGTAGGAAGGAGAGAGAGAGAGAAAATATGATATTTTTAGGAATAAATTTGTAATTAAAAGGGGAGGGGTATTGAGTGTAATTATAGGGAAGTAAATTGGGAATGAGGTGGAGGGTATTTTAGGGAGTGAGGAAATGAGTGTTTATTTAGGGAAAAGAAAGAGAAAAGAAAGGAAAGAAAGAAAGAAAGAAAGGAAGAAAGGAAATGGAGGGAAAGGAGGAGTGGCCGGCGGCCCTAGGCGGCGGCGCTGCCGCCGGTGGTGGTGGGGCGCGCGCGTGGCAGGCCAAGGGGGAGGGGAGGTGGAGTTGTGTTGTTGGTTGTTGTTGTTTGGTGAAGTGGTTGGCGGTGATGATGGTGGTGGTGGTTATGGTGGTTGTGGTTATGGTTGGAGGTGATGGGGAGTTAGAGGAGGAGGAGGAGGTGATGATGGGGTGGTTGGAGTGGTGAATTTGGTGGAGGTGATGGTGAATTTTAGAGGAGGAAGGGAGGTGATGGAGGTGGGTTTTGTTGAAATTAGTGGTGGTTGGTGGTTGATGGAGGTTGAAGGAGGTGGTGGAGTGGAGAGGGGTTGTGGGGGAGTGGGTGACCGGCGGAGGTGGCTCCGGTGGTGGAGGCGGCGGTGATGAGGAGAGGTTGGTTGGTGTTTTAGTGCGAGAGATGAAATGGAGATGGAGAAGAATAGAAAGAAGGGAAGAAAGGAGGGAAGATATAAGAAAGAGAGGGAGTGGGGAAGCATGGGAAGGGGAGTGGGGGGGAATGGCCCCCTACTGTTGGATTTGCAGCTGCTGCTGTTGTGGTGCAGGGCAGCAGGACGGTTGCAGTGGATGGGGGTGGCGGAAAGTCAAAGGGGGGAGAAGAAAAGAAAGAAAAAGAAAGGAAATTAAAGAAAAGAAAAAAAACTTTAAAATTTTTTTATTAAATAAATTATTTATTATAATTTCTGGAAGTATAAGGTAGGAGAGTAGAGAAAGAAAAAGTAAGAAAAGGAAAGATCAGAAAATAATATTATTATTTTAATAGGGCGAAAATTTAACTATTTCAGAAACATTCCGAAAAATTCTCAAAAATAGAAAATATTATTCTAAGATACTGGGTGAAATCAGATTCAAGAAATTTAATGTATTTTTCAAATTAAAAATCTTAGAATCTTCCGGCAATACCAGCCGACACCAGAATCGGTGAAATTTTGATAAGTTTAGAAAAATCTCAAAAAATATTTTTAGATAGAAAATGAAATTCTAAGAAGTAATGTGAAAGCTATTTTTGAAAATTCAATTCCGTTTGAAAACTAAAAATCTGGGAATCAGTCAGCGATTCCGACCGACACCGGTTTTGGAGATTTTGCAGAAAAATTCTGAAAAATTCTAGAAAATCATGAAAAAATCTATAATATTAGAAAATAGTGTCTGAAACTGAAATCGGTCAAATCGGACTGCCGGAAAGTCAAATCAGGTTACAGGCTGGTATCGGGTTCCCGGTCTGGGTCAGGGCTTACTCTAGGTCTGAGAATCCAGATACGATACTCGATAATATAAGCAATCACAACCTAAAAGCAAATACTGGAAGAAAATTGAACAATATGATTGAAAAAATTTTGGACACGCATCTGGGTACGTATCCCGGGAACGGGGTGCTACAGTTATACCCTAATTTTGAAACTAATTTACACCGATTAAATTTCAAAAATAGTTATTGATTGGTAGTGAAAAGTGCATTTTTATCATAACATTTACCATCACATTTTCATATTTATTCATTTAATTCTGCACATTTATTAATATTTTGTGATTTATTGTGTGCAGGCCTCGAAATAATAAAAAGAAAGAATTAAAGCCTAAAAAGAGCCCAAAAGCCCATATTTGAAGACCAAGTGTAAAAGTGCAAATATTAATTGTCAAAGTGCAAATATACAAGGGCTAAAGTTGCAAATATCAAAGATGAGGGAAGGATAGACTTCTACCCAACCCTAAACTCTTGCAGATGAGGATAAAAGCCAAAGATAAGATGCAGAGATAAGGAAATTCGTTCAAAAGAGATTGGGAGAATTCTAAATTTAGATAACTTGATTCCCAAGTTATATCCATATCCCACGATAAGGAGCCAAGATCGAACTTCCAGAAGCAAACGCCCAGATGGACGGACCAGGAGAGGCCACGCGCCACTGTAGTGCCGCGGAAACGCGGCCCAAGCCGCGTTTCTGCGGCAATTTGGTCTTATCTGACTACCAGATTTCGTGAAGGTGTTGTACTGGGACTCTGACTCCTTCTGCACCTATAAATACCCCCTGCAGTGCAACGTACAAAGCGTCTAGCGCAGTACAGGGCCAAAATTAGGGTTTCTTCTAGGTTTTCTTCTTTTGTAATTAGGTTTTTCTTTTTATTTTCAAGAGAGAGAGAGGCTTATGTTGAGCGTGACACTGATGTACCTTCCTCTTCTCTGCCATTGTACTGATTAATAAAGGTAATCTTTTCTTTTGTTTTTATGTCATTGCTTTACTTTTCTTTTTGTTTTCTTTTTGTTTTCTACTTTATTTCTCTTTGATCTATGTTGATTGTATATGAGCATGCAAGTGATTTCTGAAGCACGAATATAACGAGTCTTAGCGAGAGCCAACGATATTTCATGGAGATGTTCTCCTCCTCAAGGTACGTATCAATTCATGCTTGCCAAGGCTTGATGATCTAATGCGAACAGGGGACTGAGATCAATCCTATGCTTTATGCGTTCATGCCTCCAAAGCAAGGTAGAAAGTGTTAAGATTTCATATTGTTCCTCAACCAAGGTTAGTATTTCTTTTATTTTATTTTATTTTATTTTCTTTTCTTTTTGTAGATTAAATCACAACTCTTCTACCAATTCTTTATTTGCCGACTCATTATAAAATACCGCCTTCTTCTTAACTTAGCTTAAAAATAAATAATTTTTAGGGTAAAACTTACAAACGCTTCCATCGCTAGTCCCTCCCTGAGGATCACGACCCGCATAGCCACTGCTACCGCGGATTCGAATTGAGCACTTGCACACCTTTAATTCTCAGATCTAATATTTTATATTTTGTGTGCAGGAAAAATCTCAATCAAAATTTTGGCGCCGTTGCCGGGGAGGGACGGTAAGTTTTTCTCTAATAAAAAAATTAATTATTAACTAATTCTTTTAATTCTTTTCTGTTTGCAGGTTTGGAGAACAGAAAAACAGCAGCAGAGCCTGCTACTTAGCCGCAGAAACGCAGCAATAGCCGCGGATCCGCGGCAGTAGCAGAGGACTACTTACTGAAATTTTTGCAGGTTGCTGCAAATTGCAAATATTGTCTACTGCTCTGTTAAAATTTTTTCTGTGATAACCCTGCTTACTGCTAATTAATTCAACAGTAAAAAAATTTGTTGTTAAAGATAAAATTGATTAGACGTTTGCATATTAGGCACGTGTCTTTTCAATTCCTTTATTTTTACTGTTGAAGAGTGCTGGAGTAAGGTACGTACGCATTGCATGTAGAATAGGACTCATCTCTTGGTTGATTTTCTGCTTTGAGTAAATCTTATCTACTTATCTTGTACACTTGCACTAATTCATCTTAAGGGCATAACCCATTAACAAGATAAGGTGGGGATTTCATCACCCTTTCTTAGCCCAAAAATCATATCCCAAGCACTCACTAACCCAAGCCTAACTTAAAAATTAGTAGACGTTGGCCCTGGGGACATCTCGGACTCAATAGGAGATTATCCTAAGGGGAACAGTGCTGGAAGTTGACTCTTGTCAAATCAGTGTCTAGGAAAGGGATTGAGGGCCGAAAGCCCGAAGATTGGTGGTTATTTAATTAAGGAACGTCTTTGACGGAAAACCTCCCACCACTCTTGCCCTGACCTGGCTGATTAACTTATGGTCAAAGTCTACACCCTACCTCCCGTGGACAGTCTAACCAGTTAGGAGTCGTCTAGGTCATAGGTCTACCCTAACTTAGGTTAGAATTTTTCTTTCTTTGTTTGCTTATTTGTTTTCTTTTTCTTTTGTTTGTGTTTGTGTGATATGGCATATAATAATTTTTTCAACTTTAATCCATATTACACACCTAACTCTTTTTCGGATATTACCAACCCGGCATATCATAAGTTTGACCAATCTAGTGTGTCGGAATGGTCTTATCCGAATGAATATAACCCATACCCCCCATCTTATGACCATAATTTTCATACTTTCAACTCTTCACAGAGTTCATGGGGTTTCGATTTTCCCGAGTCCAATTTTCAACCGACTTGTCCTCCGTCTCCACCTTGTCCACAATATTCCCAAGAGTCATACTCTGATCCACCCATTCAGAATAGAATACCATCTATCGGGAAAATGATAAGTATGCATGAGTCCAAGCAACAATTACCATCAATCGCAGACATGATAATGCGTGAGTCCACCGACTCACAACTTCATCACGATTACACTTCATCTTTTCAAGTCCAATCACAGCATGATGCACCTATCGACTATGAAAGGATGCTTGCAGCCATGACTCAGGCTAGATTAGCTCATGATCGTGACATAGATCTGATGGTTCAATCTTTACGTTCTCACAGTTCGGCCATTTCCAATATCATTGACCACTCTCGTAGAGCCGACGAACCAAGTTGCTTTGGACAACAAGATTCTATTTCAGTGCCATCATTTGAACTTGCCGAAACTCCAATTCTTGATAATATGGCAAGTTTTTCCTTTCCTGAAATAGAACTTGAGCATGAATATGATCATGAACCCCAACTTGATGATTCAATTTTGCTTCCTGATTCAATAATGACTCCGGTGTCTCCACCTGATTTTACTCTTCCCGAGTCAACATTGGATCTTGTGCCAATTCATCATGAAATTGAATCACCCATTTTTGATGATCATATTGAACTTGACCAATTTTGCAATTTTGAAAATCCCATGGATAAATTGGCAAGTTCTTATTTTTATGAAATTGAACCCAATGAGATATGTGACCTAGATTCTCAAATCTGTGATCAAGTTCAAATTCCCGAATCATTATTGACTCCTGTTTTGTTACCCGACTTAGGTAATATTTTAGAGTCAGTTTTGATTCCCACACCTATCATTCCTAAACTTGAATCACCAACATTGAGTCACATTCCATTGTGGGAAGAATATTGTAGACTTGAGCTTCAACTTATTGATTTGGACCCACTTCCTGAACCTAGCCCGACTCCTGAACCCTTACTTGATTTAAGTTTCTTTCCTGAGTCGGTATTCGTTCCCATACTTTCCACGTCCAAGTCAATAATTCCATCTTTTCACACTCCATTTTGGGACAAGGCGGTTGACACAATTGACTCTGAAATTTATTATGAAATTTGAAAATTTGATGGGGTGGAAATTTTAAAAAATAATTATACATACATTTTAGTGGGTTATATAAGAAAAATCACTGGTGGGTTCCCCAAATTCCACAAAAAGTAGATTGGGCCGCATTTCGTGGACCAATTAGACCACCACCGGAACCACCACCTTAAGGTAACTTCTGCCTTCCCTTGTTCTTTTTCATGCATATATGCATTCATTCATACATTGAGGACAATGCATGAGATAAGTGTGGGGGTGGGCTTTACTAACATACTAACATAGTTAGAAACTAACAAAAATCTGCTAATAAAAAAAAATCTGAAAAAAAAACTTATAAAAAGGACAATATTTTGACTTATCTTTTGAAAGAAATCTAAGTTAGTCTTAAGAATTAGGAAAATCATGATTAGGATTTCTAAAAATTTGGTCAAAATAAATAAATTGTTAAATTTTTAGGTATAGGAGGAGAAATTGAATAAGTAGTTAGTCTTGATTTTTACCTTAATGAAATTTGCATACCTAATGCATATCTAGGATTCTAAGACAAAGACCTTGTGCCTCATAATAAAAATATATATATATATATATCCTTAAAAAAATAATAATAATAAAGAAAATTTCACCAATTAAGCTGGATACATGTGCCTCAAGAAGCATAAGTATTCACGCCTAAAGGTGAGTAATAAATAAAATGAAGCTCTTAGTTTTGTGGCCTAGTTCACTCGAATTTGAATCCGCGGGTGTTTTCTCACCTGGTGCCCTAAAGCCGACCGGTTTGGGAGCCACCGACTTTAAGTTCGCTACATGGGTGGATTAGAAAGCCAAAGAAGACTAAGAAATATAATATATGTATTAACACATCTAATAATCAATTAGTTAGGTATGAGGGCCTCAAGAAGCCTTGAAGCTTACACGAAAGAAAATTAGATGAGTTATACATATTAAAAAAAAAAGAAGAAAAAAATAAAGAGGCATGAAAGTCCAAGTTAAGGAATTCCTAGTAAAAATTCATAAGGATGCATATGATTTTTGGTAACGAAAAAGACTATACACAAAATTCAATTTTGATCCTTACTTAAAAATGAAAACAATTTACTTTATAAAGACTAAGTCTAAGAATGAATAAAAATGAGGATCCTAAAAACTTATAGATTACTTAGTCTTTTCAAAAGTATTTCAAATATTTCCTTTTTATGGATTTTGTGGGTGTAATCCGCTGAAAACCCTCACGAGACAACACTCGTCCTCTAGGGTAACCTAGAGGTTTAATAGCTTGTTGCACGTGCTAAGTGCAACCGTGATTCCTACGAAAGTGAGTTAGGTGAGATTAATTTTTCTTTAATTTTTCTTTTTCTTTGTTTTTACTCGAGGACGAGCAAAAAGATAAGTGTGGGGGTGTGATTGGTAGTGAAAAGTGCATTTTTATCATAACATTTACCATCACATTTTCATATTTATTCATTTAATTCTGCACATTTATTAATATTTTGTGATTTATTGTGTGCATGCCTCGAAATAATAAAAAGAAAGAATTAAAACCTAAAAAGAGCCCAAAAGCCCATATTTGAAGCCCAAGTGTAAAAGTGCAAATATCAATTGTCAAAGTGCAAATATACAAGGGCTAAAGTTGCAAATATCAAAGATGAGGGAAGGATAGACTTCTACCCAACCATAAACTCTTGCAGATGAGGATAAAAGCCAAAGATAAGATGCAGAGATAAGGAAATTCGTTCAAAAGAGATTGGGAGAATTCTAAATTTAGATAACTTGATTCCCAAGTTATATCCATATCCCACGATAAAGAGCCAGGATCGAACTTCCAGAAGCAAACGCCCAGATGGACGGACCAGGAGAGGCCACGCGCCAAAGCGCGTGGCCAGCAGCCACTGTAGTGCCGCGGAAACGCGGCCCAAGTCGCGTTTCTGCGGCAATTTGGTCTTATCTGACTACCAGATTTCGTGGAGGTGTTGTACTGGGACTCTGACTCCTTCTGCACCTATAAATACCCCCTGCAGTGCAACGTACAGAGCGTCCAGCGCAGTACAGGGCCAAAATTAGGGTTTCTTCTAGGTTTTCTTCTTTTGTAATTAGGTTTTTCTTTTTATTTTCAAGAGAGAGAGGCTTATGTTGAGCGTGACACTGATGTACCTTCCTCTTCTCTGCCGTTGTACTGATTAATAAAGGTAATCTTTTCTTTTGTTTTTATGTCATTACTTTACTTTTCTTTTTGTTTTCTTTTTGTTTTCTACTTTGGGTCTGTTTGGATTTAAGGAATTGGTGTGAAGTGAGGAAGTAGGAAGTAAGATTTATTTCCTTTAGGAAAAAGGGAAATGAGTAGTAAACTTTCTGGTGTTTGGATGGTTGTTGGGAAGTGTGGTTTGGAAAATGTTTTGTCGTTTCGGTGTTTGGATGGTAATGAAAAGTGGAAATGGAAAAGTTGACCACAAAGTTGACCGCAAAATAATATTAAAATAAAAATTAATTAAGAAAAATAAAAATAGATTGTAATTAGAATGCAAGTGAGATTTACATGACCAAAAAATTAACTGTTTTATGCTATAACTTATTATAAATGAGATTTACATGACCACAAAATTAACTGTAGCACTCTGGAAGTGAGAAAATGGTTGTGTAAAAGAGAGATGAAAAAGGGAAAAGGGGGTTTTCTTATTTCTCTTTGATCTATGTTGATTGTATATGAGCATGCAAGTGATTTCTGAAGCACGAATATAACGAGTCTTAGCGAGAGCCAACGATATTTCATGGAGATGTTCTCCTCCTCAAGGTACGTATCAATTCATGCTTGCCAAGGCTTGATGATCTAATGCGAACAGGGGACTGAGATCAATCCTATGCTTTATGCGTTCATGCCTCCAAAGCAAGGTAGAAAGTGTTAAGATTTCATATTGTTCCTCAACCAAGGTTAGTATTTATTTTATTTTATTTTCTTTTCTTTTTTAGATTAAATCACAACTCTTCTACCAATTCTTTATTTGCCGACTCATTATAAAATACCGCCTTCTTCTTAACTTAGCTTAAAAATAAATAACTTTTAGGGTAAAACTTACAAACGCTTCCATCGCTAGTCCCTCCCTGAGGATCACGACCCGCATAGCCACTGCTACCGCGGATTCGAATTGAGCACTTGCACACCTTTAATTCTCAGATCTAATATTTTATATTTGTGTGCAGAAAAAATCTCAATCAGTTATGTACCCAAAATCTCAATCCAGTTTTTTTTTTATATCGAGTACAACAATGCAGTCACTGAAAATATGTGGTACTTCCCGAATCTTGCTCTCCTCATATCAAAAAAGTTGGTTTCATGGTTTGAGAGTCGTGTTGTTGCCAAGTAAAGGGTACAAGGCATAAACAATAAAAATGTGTGCAATATGAAAAAATAGCTAATTGAAGTATGATTGATTTAATAAAGAATCTTTTCAGATAGAAAAGATGAAAGTTTTTTTTTATCTACTAAGAGAAAAATAGTTTTATCCCCTAACTCCGAAACTAATTTAATTTTTATACTGAGTAAAATTCAGAAATGTTTCTTTACCCAAAAATTTTAAATTCAAATTAGTTTTACACCCAATACCTAAAATATTCTATTTGTGATGAAAAATTTGCTTTCATATAATAGATATGCTATCACTAACATGTAATATGCTATTTATAACAAAAATATCTTATTCATGCTTAAAATTGCTATAGTGCATAAAAAAACATCATACCTACCTACTACCATACTTCTATATCCATAGTTAATATCTATTGTGTTAGAAAATTAGGTGTAGAAGCAATTTCAAAGCCCGATAAGTATGAAAATACATAAAAATGTTATACTTATCTACAACTATATTGTTATACCTATAGTTAATATATATTTTGTATTAGAAATTTGGGTGTAGAAGCAATTTCAGAGCCTAGTAAGGGTCTGTTTGGTTGTCGTAATTGGCCGTAATTCGTAAGTTGCAATTGGTAAAGTCTTTTACATTTGTAAATGAGTTACATGCATGTAAGTTTTATGGTGTTTGGTTGGTAATATAAAGTTGTAAGTGAAAAAGTGTATTGTGCTTTACGGTGTTTGGTTGTCGTAATGTGTAAGTCGTAAGTGAAAAAGTTGATCACAAAATTAACTACCTGGTGATTTAAAAAGTTTTAATATTGCAAATAAATATTAAAAATGCTAAATATTAAAAAAATTTAATATTAACATAAAAAAATAATACAAATTCGCAAGACCACAAAATTAACTGTAACTGGGCTGTAAGTGAGTGGTAATTGGGTTGCAAGTGAGGGGTAATTGGGTTGTGTAAGTCTTTTACGAATTACGGTCCAAACAAACGCCGTAGTTGTAACTGGGTTGTAAGTCATTTACGAATTACGGACTTTTACCCGAAACAAACGGCCCCTAAGTATGATGATACAATAGTTTCAAAAGAATTTTTTTTGTACAAATTCGAGTGGAACCCTACCTATTTTACACTGTAAAAAGTTGCTCGCTTTGATGTTCCTCATTGTCCAATTTAGGTTTTTTCCCGTATACCCTCCAAAACTTGGTTATTCTCTTATTTACTGCTTAAAAAAAAAAAAAAATCTATTCACACCTAATATCCTTCTAATTTTAAAGATCTTGCAACTATAACCTATGGCCACAATTATTCTAACATGACAAAAATACCCTTTGCATATGTACCCTTGTGAATTTAACTTTTGTAATACTCCATAATTTTTAATATTGATAAAAGAATAATAATAGATGTTATGCTAATTTTCTGAAGAATGTTTTAAACAAATAAGAAGAAAAGACACATAAATAATCTATTAAGAATGTATTATTTAGAATCATGGATTTCTGACTGTATAAAAAAATAAAATAAAATCAATACTTTAATAAATGCTAGCTGAAAAGGAAACATACCACCAAGTAGCCATTGACTGGATTTTGTAGGTAAGGAATAAGAGTTTGTTTGTTATTCTTTTTTCTTTTTCATTTTTCAAGAGACAAATTCTTTAAGATAGAAAAAAGAGAAATAATTACTATGAAATATATAATGTATTATCCAGTTAAAGAGTTGTACGCAAAGTGAAAATTGTGAGAAATCAAACATAATTGCTACAAAAATTAAAAGAAAGAAGTAATAAAATATATATTTTTGAATAATTCTTTATTATGTACGCAAAGATTTGAATATATCTCTAATAAAAGTAGAAATCAGCTTTATTTATTTTTATATTCCTTAATATGTATTAGCCAATTGTTTTAGTGAAATTTATTAAGGATCATATATTTAATTACACTTTACAAATCAATGACTTAGTTTTAGTTTAAGTTAAAGGCTCAGATGCAATATAATAATATAATATCTATGGCTCAAATTTAATATAGTTTAATCAAAAGTTAAGATTTTCTCCAGACAAATCATACAAGTTATTGGTATTTTATAGCAGTAGGAATAAGGATATGTCGAGAGTGAACACGATAAAGGACATGGGGTATTCAAGTTTGCAAGTTTTCATAAAAATGATATTTGTGAGCGCATAGTTCATTTTTGTATTTTTATTTTAATTACTTATTTTTTTGCAAATATATTTTCTAAATAGAAATGCAAAAGATGCTTATTTGAAATTTCAACTTTTCTCAAAATTTATGTATACAAATAACATTTTTGAGGATACATATACAAATTTGAATTTACATGGTATATATATGTAAAGGGTACTTTTGTCATATTTGAATTTATTTTTACGACGGGCCATAGTTGCAAGTTCTTTCAAATCGGAAGGGTATACATGCAAAAGGAGCCTCTTGTGGCGTAAATAAGAAAAGGATAATTTTGGAGGGTATATATGCAAACAAACTCTTTCGGTTTTTAGCCTCTCCCATCGGCATCTCGATCAATAAAAGGGGAAAAAAGGACCAGATCCGCAAAATCTCACTTCAGCTCGTTACAGTTGAGCAATGGCGAAGGGGAGGCGCGAGATCCCGCCGTGTTGCAAGACCTACGGCCTCCCTCTCTACTGCGCCTCCTGCGTCCCCCTCGATTGCATCGAAAGAAGCAGCAGCAAGGACGAACCGGGGCAAGATCAGGACGAACAACAAGAAGATCAAGGCCAAGACAAAGAACAGGATCCCCCAAAATCCTCGCCTCCTCCTACGAGTTCCGAGCTCCTTCTCGTCGCCCTCGGTGGCGGAGGCGGCGAGGGGCGGAGCGGAGTCCCCAACGCCCTTATCCTCTCCGCCTTCGACTTCGCCTCACGATCTCTCTCCGATCACCCGGTATTGTGAATTCTGAACCTGACTCGGTGCCAAAACCCTAGTTCTTAATGCGACATTTTAACATCTTTTTCTGTTATATTGGTTTTTGATATAGGTTTGTAGATTGGGAACGGAGGGGGAGGTGCCTTATAGGATGGCGATGCATCCGGGAGGCGAAGGCTTCGTCTGCTCGTTTCCAAAGTCTTGCAGGTAGCGAATTGAAAACTATTATGCAGTTGAGCTATTGAAGATCGATCTCGAATCTCTAGATCTTATAGGGAAATTTTGGTTTATAGGTTCCATTACTGCCTGATTCTGGAAACTAGTAAGTGAACTAACAAAAGTGAAAATGGAAGAGAAATCCACGCTCTTACTAGACCCTGAAAACTTGAAAATGGAGACATCTCAGAGTTAAAAATAAGATATTTCCTTATATTTTGATGTCATCGCAGTGTGTCAGTATGAATTGGGTTAAATTTTTCGATTTCTAAACAGTCAATGAACGTGCTCGATGGCATGGAGTAAAAAATTCTTTTTTAAAACAAATGCGGTGGATAAGGCTCAATCTCTCGCCTAAGCAGGCGAGAAAATTCCTCACATGCAGCATACCTCAAATTGTGAAACCTCCTTGTTATAATAAAATGTCTCACCACTTCTTCTCTTGTTCCTCACTAAGAATTGCACACTGGAGATGTCTAATTTTATCGTTTTCACCCAAAAGACGTACTTTTGTGTTGTAAATTTTTGTACTTTATTTCAGGCCAATGGTTATCTAGGTTTATTGGAAAAACAGTGTAGCCATTGTTGTAGATCTCTCAAATATTTGCTTGGTAGCATTGCAAAATGTGAAGCAAATGTTCAAAATTAAGCATCAGCGTGTATTTGTCTTCAAACTGAATTCGTCTTTGAATAATTATATTAGGATAGTTTCTCTAGGTGTGTTTTTTTCAACAGATTATCTTGATTCTCACCCTTGGAAACTTTACAAGATAGCTTTCCATACCTTTCGTTTTTTATTGGAATGACTTTTACTTTGGACCATTATTTTTCACCTTTATGTTTCTGTGTCAGAGAAGAGCCTTATGGATTGTATAAGAAACCCACTAAATTATTTTAGTTTTATTTCTAATATATGTATTTTTCCCTTAATACTATAAGAATCTTTTCGGTTTAACGTATTTTTCTGTACTGATTTCATGATGATGATTAAGATCATTACATTATTATTTGACATTGAAATATTTACTACTAACTTTCACACTTTGGATAACAACCACATAGGACCTTCCTATTGGTTTTATTTTTTCTTTTTTCTATTTCAGTTTCATTTATAGTGCATCATTCAAAAAAGAAAAACAGAAGAAAGATATTGTTTTAGCACTTAAGTATTGGTTCTTTTCTTTCTTTAGGTGGTTTGAATGGGACTTTCCAGAGAACAAGGAATCCTTAATGATGAAATCTTCTGAGAAGATATTAACAGAGCTGGAAGATGTTGGGATGCAGTTGGCATTAGCTTTTAATGCTGAGGGGTCAGTACTTGCAGCTGGTGGTGAGGTAAATTTTTTACTTTGTTGTACTATGCAATCTTCAACTCAAATTGTTCTTTTAGTAATAAGATGACAGTCATGTGTTCTACTGTTTTAATGTTGAAGTGAAGAATCTTACTTATGAGGAAAAACTCTCTTAGTTTGCTAAGCCAGACATTTTTGTGAAATTAATCGAGGCGGTTATCTGGGATGAGTGACACAAACTTGTTTAGTTCTTTCTCCACAACTTCAGCATTAATAAGAAAGCTAGTAAAAGAAGGTCCCAATGTTTTATTTTGTTAACATGGGAAAAAAGAAACATGCCATACACTGATTATTGAAATGGATTAACAATAACAGCTTAGTTGCCTGCTCACTAGCGTCTAGGTCACACATATCAAGTACATATGTAAAGCAAATTGTCAACAACTTTCAATTAGATAACCTTTGCCAATAATTTCCTCCAACTCTGTAAAATACTTGTTACCCCTCCACCTTTCACTCTGCCCATAACTCCTAATGTTTCTAAAGATATAAATGGGATCATTTATGGGGATGTTCTCACGCGAGATGTATCAGACTATAATTTGGTTATTGATTTTCTTTAATACTTACTCCATTTAGTTTAAGTAGTCAATTTTAACTTAAACTACAAAGCAACCTCTTTTCTTATGTGACAGAAAGAGGATGTAGAATTTTTTTACAAAGTGCTAAACATTCGTGGGAAATCCCTTATTTCTTCTTTAACTCCTATTAGTATTTTAGGGACTTGGAGTTTTTGGTCCTGTGGTTTTAGGGTTTCATCTCGGTCCTAGGGTATATATCCTGGCCCTAGGTCTTTAAGGTTTAATTTCCTTGTTCACTATTTTCCCCCTTTTCTTCTTCCCTCACTCCCGTGTTGTTGTCTTCATCTGTGCTTTCTGAACATTGAAAGAGAAGAGGAACACCCCCAGGGCCATTTGCTCGGATAAATGGCACATATTGTGGCATTAAGGGCTAGAAGCAATCCTCAATGATTTTGTTTCCTTGGACGTCTCTATGGTTAGTTTGACACAAAGCATTCTAATTGGGTTATAGATGTTATATACTTATTTATGGATAATGATGCACAGATGTAGAATTTATGAATGTAAACAAATGCAAATAATACAATTGAAATCAGATTCCATATCCATAGTATGACAAATATGGATATTCCTATCTGCGCTGTTTAAATTATATGTACTAATATGGATAACACTGAACTATTGAATCTGAATAAATATCCTAATATCTAAATATACAAGAACATCCATGAGTGCATAAGTCTATTTAGAACTACATAATATGACACAGTTTTTTTTACCTATATATACATTAAACTTGAAGGTTAATCAAATTTCCTTCAAAGTCTAGTCATAATCAATAATATCCGGTTACCATTTGGATCCAATATGAGAATGAAATTGTTTTTAACAAATTTGGATAGTGAATTCAATGTCCAGACGATATTCATATTCGTATTTATCTCCACATGAAGAAAACAAATACAAATATGATAGTACTGGTATCTCTTCAACCCTAAGCTGAATAATTTGGCCCTTGAAAGAAGAAACGTGGACTTGGAGCGGAAGGGGAGAGGTCTTTATGCTGTGAATGTGTGAAATTAATATATTAAGTTAATGCTATTTTCAATGAACATCCGTGGTGTTTGTTGCTAATGTCATTAAAAAACTGGGTGGAAATTCTGCTAATATATATTTTCATGAATTATGGCTTTATTTGTTGCTCTCTATTATAAGAAAAGGGGGGGAATTTCTAGGCATATGAAGTTTGAAGTGAAGCACATTTCAGTTTCTTGACAGAATATTGACATCGTGACACCATCTTGCGTCCTTATCAAGAATTTGTATACACAAACAACCACCAACCTCTTCAGATTGAAAGCAACACTTTAAAATACCAACATATGTGATTGAAACATACATTAACAACTGTCACTCACAAATTCCAACATCTAGTTAAGAAATTTCATCACCTAACCTTTAACAAACTCTCATTGCCAGCTTCAGATTGAAACCAACACCTCATTTTTTATTAAAACAACAAAAAACCAAGAGACATTAATGTGCTCCTCTGTCAAGTAATAAGTTTTATAAGTTTCTTCTATCATCAGATGAAATTACAATTTCTTTTTTCACAGAAAAAGTATTGCCTCGAATTAGATCTACACAATTGCACATATACATACAAGCTTCCAAATGGGTCTTCAATGTGGCATGTGATTATCCAATATTTGACGTAAATGCTCCTTCACCGTGGCATTAAAAATGCAAATGTTTGCCTTCACCTGCTACTCCATGGTCCTACTCCGCCCTTCACTCATCATTTAAGCTCCTTATTTAGTTTATCATAGTATATATAATATATGTCAAGAGCCAGTCAATAAGGTGATAACTGAACTTCAAGAGGAATGTTGGATGGAAGGTTGGGATAGAGGATCTTATGAGGAGGCACCTTGACTAGGTGTTTGCTGCCGTACTGGTTCCATGCTCTTAATTTAGGGTGAACATCACATGCTAAGTTACTAGACCTTTACTCGTATTTTTGTAAAAGTAGGCTTGGTAGGCTTGTATACCTGAACTTTAGTTAATCGGGCAATTGAACTTGAACAACTTGAGATCCTAGCAGTGAAGAAGTTGATTGGTAGTCAACTTCCTTTCCCCTACGGTTAGCAATAAAAGTTAATCACGACTCTCTAAAACTATAAAGGAGCATTATATTACAGAAAAAACATGATGAGGCATGGGGCTGATACCTGGTAGTCTTGGTGGCCGATAGGGTTATTTTGTTTGTTGCTTGTTTGGCTTCTTTCCAAGATGCTCATCCTCTATTTGAATTTGAAGTGATAGTAGTAGTACCCTGGCCTCCTCCTGCACACGTGTCTTTGGTTGAGTGATGGCAGGTGGCCTCTTGTGGACGTGTTGAGATAAATACCTTGCCAATATCACTCACAAAAGTATGAACTCTATTTTTACACTGTGGATTCAGAGTTCAGACATATGCTAGACCTTTCAGCAGGTGCAAAAGTATGAGGGCAACAGCTCCTTCAAATGCTGCAAAATTTATTTTTAGTGGTACACATGTTCATAGTGATGCCTGATTACTGCCTGATCCTTGCTCTTATGAGTCTTCTTGCTTGCTTGCTTTCTGAGCTCTGTCTTTCAATACCTTGGGATGTCTTGTCCCATCCTTGTGATCTCTTAGTTTCTCCTCGTCTTGGATTTCTAGGCCTCCCTCTTAAATCTAGAGAAACCTTTTTTCACGTGATGGTTCTACTGACTTGTCTTGTATGTCCATAGACTCCGTACCATATGCAATTTGGCATTTGCCCTCTGGCCAAATCTCCATAAGGCGAGTCTCTGTCTCATCTCTTCTTTCCTTTTTGTTTCCTTGGCTTCTTCATGTAAGGTGAATCATCTCTTTATATGTATGCGGCTTTGGAATAGTGAACATGTATAACCATTCCTAGAACAGTTATGGCCTTGTGTAATGCTGGATACCAAGTTCCATTCATGACAGTCACATGTTTCCTGTAACATAGGTGTGAAGATGCTAGACTGCAAAAGATAGGGTCGGGTTTTGTTGCTGTCCAATTGGGTGAAGAACAAGGCAAAGGTGACTGATTTAGAGCTAAAATTAGGATGTATGCTTGGTGTTCAGAACAGAAAAGAGAGGAAACAAGAGAAAGGCGTAAAAGATCTAGAAAGAGAACCTTTATATATGAATAACTCAAAGCACATCATACTTGCTGAGTTAGATTCAACTTTTATATAGGCTTTACATAATTAAAACATGACTCATGGATGCTGTAACTCCTTTCTGTTAGAGCATGCCTCTTGCAATTCATTACCCGATTTTCTAATAAAAACATTTTAAAAGGATGACTTTTGGATTTTTGTAACCGAAGCAACAACCCTGTTTAGTATACTACTCTAATTGCTATCTAATATGAAACTATACGAAAGTAACTTCAGTTAACTCCAATATGTATCAGCAAGTTAATGTGCCCAACAAATTTATTGCTCTCCATCATAATCTCATATAGGTTTTTTCCTAGCGCAATTGACTATACACTTTCTTGATTGATCTATGTTAAACTTTTAACATTTCTTATTCATTGGACAGATTTCATCACTCCATTTAGCGTATTCTTTGTTTGGAATCTCTTCATCCCCAGTCTTCTAATCATCTTAATATGGTGGTAATTGGTTTGTTTTTGGACTCTCCAGTCTCCAGAATATCCTTGTTGAATGATTAATTGGGGGTTTTCTGAGGTCTTTCTTCAATGTATATGAGATCTAGTCCATTGAGATTTCTCTGAGTTCTTGGTTCGCAACCTTCTTTGAGTTCTTGGTTTGCAGTCAGTATTAATTACTCATGTGCGTCTTTGTTTACAATAAGGATTAGTTTCATATTGTCTTTAATGTCATCTACGTTGTATGATCTGGCATGCCAGCCTTCAGTTCAAGCATCTTTAGTCCTATTCTTACTGACCTTGGAATTAAGCATATAGATTCTCACACGGTGATGATGTTTCTGAAAGTCTGAATCAGCCCATGTATAATATCAGTGCTCATATAAACAACTAATGGCTATAAATGCCTAACTGGTGACCATAAATATATATGCTTTCCACTAATATAAAGGGCCGAACTATTGGCCAAAAATATGTGACATGCCTTCAACTATAGTTTTTTAAAAGCCTAACATTAATCCCACCCTTTTCTTGTACATTCCATATTGATATGAATATAACATTGATTACTTCCAGCTATTAATGAGGCCTAACTGGATTGTTGATATAAAAGAAAGCATTGAAAAATGTATTAATTATACTGAGATATGAGTTGAGCACTACCTTTTTCCTCTTACGAATTGAGTGCGAGCCATTCTCATGTGTGATTCTATGTCTTCAAGAAACATAAGCGAAAACCATGTAGCTCTCTTTATCCTCAATTTCCACCTAGTGCAAGAGGGAACATTTAGTTGTTAGTAGTCGTGGTGCTCTACTAGCGATAATCACCAACAGCTCCAGATAGATAGATGATAGACCAATAGATGATAGACATGAAAATCACCTAGGGGGTTGAATAGGTGACGCTAATCAATTATGTGAAAATTAAAAAAACTAATTGCAACAAACACACTTGATCTCAAATGTAAGCAATTTTAACAAGTAGAAACAAAAAAACTCAATCACAATTAGTATACAATTATAAGTATAAGCAACAAATCTCAAAAGTAAGTAATTATAACAAATATTAACAAGCAAGCTTAATCACAATCTGTATGCAAATATAAGTAATAAATATTAAGCAGAGATAAAGAGTAAAGAGATAGAGTTAACAAAGAGCAAACTCCGCAAACACAAGGATTTGTTCTCGGGGTTCGATCCACTGCTATGCTTTCCCGTCTCCAACTTCTGTGGAGATGTAGACACTATAACTGGCTCGTAAAATCGAAATACGCTTGCAACATGATCTCGCAAGATCACCACTTGGAGCTGCAACTCTTACACACAATCTCTCTTGGATTTACTTTGGAGCCTAAATCCTATAATCACGATCCTTCTAGATCACAACGGAGCCTCAACTCCTACAACCACGATCCCTCTGGATTACAACGGAGCCTCAATTCCTACAAACACTCGGAGCCACAACTCCTACAATTGCGATCTTGCAAGATTGACTTATTGCAACCTTTCTCACTAGAGGTTTACACCAAAGACAAGGAACTAGTTGTGATCTCTGTGAATCACTATAAATTTCTCTCAAAATACAAGCCCTATAACTATAATTGAGAATTGAATAATCAAGCTTATGTATGTGAGAGATTGGAAAAGATTGGAAGAGAAAGCTTTGAAATCTTGTAGAAATTCTCAAGAATTGAAAGTGGATTTGGCTATAAGAAACTCTTGAAAACTATTGTAAAAACTATTGTTAAAACTTTTGCAAAATAATCTTAATTATAACAAAAACCCAATTAGAAACAACAAAAATGTTTTGCTAAAAACATGCAAAAAAGTCAATGAGCTGTCGAAAGCTAGTGTATGACTGTCGACGGTCAATGGTCACTAACGGCTATATTTTTAAAATTAGAAAACTAAAATGAAAGTTTTTGCACTGGCCGTCGAAAGCACTGTCGACAGTCAATAAAGAGCTCTCGAAGGTCAGAGTTGGCTATCGAAAATCTGAGCCATTCCAAGACAGACCAAACTTTCTGTAAAACACTATCAAAAGCAAACACACGAGCTGTCGAAAGTTGTTCAGCTCAAAACACAAATGTGCACACTGAGTATCTGTTTTCGACAGTTCCTATAAGGGTCGAAAGCTCTTCAGTGAAATTTGAATTTTCAGAAACTTGTATAAAATTGATTTTAACTTCATAAATCATATAAAAATAAGTTTCTTTAAATATTTTAGAGCTCTAATATGTATGGATAAACTCCACTACATATTTTAAACGATAAAACTTATTTTTAAGATTTAATTCAAATCAATTTTCCATTAAATCCAAAGTATATTGAAACTAGCTTTGATAAAATTGATTTTTATATAGAATCAACTATTAAAATATTCTTTAAACCATCAAACAAAGCCCCGTGTGTGTCAAGCTTGAACTACCGATTCTACAAACTATAGCTTTAAAACAAATTCCAGACTTACAAGTTACAAACATACAACTTCTTTATCTTGAAACTGTTGAAGTCTTCGGTATATCTTGAAATGAATCTGAGTTCCCTTTAGCTCCAATCCTCAATGAGAGATATTTCAATTGCATTAGTTGAGCTTGAGCTTTACAATATGATCTTGAGCCAATCTGTTTCTTGATAAATAATCTGACAATCTGTATATACTTAAACACAACTTCACGATCACTAATTACTTGAGTTGGGAATCATCAAAACATGCCGTTGATTGAACTTTTGATTTAGCAGTCTCAACTTTAGGGTCAACACTCTCCCCCTTTTGATGATGACAAAACTCATTGAGTTATATATATGCATATATTAGAGTGAAGTTTTGATAAAACTCTCTCTGAATTTATGCATATACTAAAAACAATAATATATTCAATTGAAACTTAATTTGATATCAATAATTCATAGCGATATTCAAGTCAACTCAATATGATACCAAATAACAAACTCATATGCATACCCACAAGATATCAATTACAAATATTTATCCATATGCATATAATATCCATCCAACCATCCATAAACAAATAAACATCCAACACAGAATCAATTTCAAATTCATATCAAATATTCATAAAATAAGAATATTCATAAAATATAACTCTTAATTCTTCTCCCCCTGTTGTTATTCATCAACAAAGAGGTACATATAAAAAATTGATATATACCAAGGATTAGGCGTATAATAAATAAAAACAATGAGACATGAAAAAAGACTCACCTTAAGTGATATCATCAAAACTTAAGAGTGAACGATAAAGAATTCTAATATCCTTTAAAGTGGAAGATGCATCCATAAACACATATCTCGTAGAACTAAAATAATAGATAAGAATGATGTATCAATCTGTAGATGTATCTGTGTAAAAATATGAATGATCATCAAAGAAGATATACCAAATTTACCTTAAAAGTCCTTCAAGTGAAGATATGATGTATTATAAACTAAAGACATATATGATTAAAATAAGGAATTGATCCCCTTCAGCATATGCCAAAAGCAATAAATCATGATAAAATATTGTTATAAAGCTCATGCCAAAATTCAAATTCATTTGAATGAAAATCAATAAAATATAAGGAAGCTGTTAAACTATATAGGTAAATGGAATTTACAATTATAAACATGTGAGTACACTTCTCAAATTTGAGAGTGCTCCCCCAATATATATGCAATATAAATCAAAATATAGATAGCGATATTAAGCTCCCCTTATTTATATGCATAGGTTAGAGATATATTACATTAAAAACTCAAAATCTGTATCAAAGGAGATATTCTCAAAAATATGTGTATCATGAATGTGTTAAGATATATCTTATATCATACATATATATGCATCGGCTAGTAAATGAAATAACAAATTCTACATTTTTAGCATATTCAAGCTTTGCAAATACTAAATTATGCATAAACATGCACGAAAACATGCACATACATACACAATCACAAAAAATACATGTATGTATGCAAATTTCAACAAAACTAGTTCATTTATGTAGAAATACACTAGAGTGAATGTATAAGATACATTTATTACACAATTATGTATGTATAACACCAAATTTCAAATTTTCAAAAACATGTATTATCATATATAAATATCACTAATTAGCATATATTATGAATTATCAGTAAAGGTCAATAAAGATAAACCAATATAAATTTGCACAAGTATCATATTATTATCACAAATAAAATGCAATTAACTTACTCTTAACAAAGTCATTTAAAAAATTTGAAAGTTTTTAATGAGGTGCTTGTTTCAAACCATAAAGAACTTTCGAAAATATGATTCGAAAAGTTTGTCATTTTCAAAACTTGGAAGTTGTTCAATATAAACTTTCTTCTCAATATAACCATTAAAAAAACACTTTCATACGAAATCATTTTGAAACTTGCAAAGTCAATAATCAAAACTCATTTTTAAGAGCATCAAATATATCTTTAGATAATACTTGAGATAAAAGGTCTAGATTACCACATTCGCTTTGAGCTTGAACTCTAGTCATGACTCCTTTTTATATGTCATAAAAAAGTTGCTTTTGGATGGTGTTTGGTAAATCTTTTGCTTGAGTGGAGTCGACAAGTTTCATCTTTTTCAACGCATCCGGCAGTGAATCTGTCTGATTATCATCTTTTTTAGATTCAAAAGATCAGTCTCTTTGAAAGAAAGATTCTTCAACTAGCATAGAATGCTCATTTAAAAACACGATAAACTTTAGAATTTGAATATCTAAGGACAAATACCATCATCCGATTTTGAATTAAATGTACCCAAATAATCTTTGATATTTAGGACGAAGCATCTACATCAAAAAAAATTGAAATATGAAATATTTGATGATTTTTGAAAATAAAGTTCATACAGAATTTTCTTCAAAAAAATTTGTTGAATCAAAATACGATGACATGCCGTATCAACGACTTCACCTTAAAAATATTTTGGGAAAACATATAAGTTCAATAAAGTGTGCCATTTCTTGTCTGATTCTTCCGTTCAGCAACACCATTATGGTTTGGTGTTCTTGATGTGGAGAACGAGTGCTCAATGTCATGCTTATTACAAAACACTTAAAATTATTTTCAAATTCACAACCATGATCACTCCTAATCTTTACAATAGAGTGACCATTTTCTTTTTGAACATGTTTGCACAAACTTGAAAACAAATCAAATGCATCACTTTTGTGTTTTGTAAAACAAAACTCAAGTAAATCAAGAGAAATCATCAGTAATTATGAAAGTAAAGTTTTTTACAACAAAACTAATTGTCCTTATAGGACCAAATAAAACCATGATCAAATAAAACATCTTCTAAGATGGTAGATGGAGATTGACCGATACAAAGATCTTACCAACTCCATAGTCTCCAAAGATGACGTCTCACCTTGTGTCCTGATAGCAATGTAACCAAATTTGAATTGGCTTTCATGCCCCATGAGCAAACGCTATCAATGTGCCATCTTTCTCTATGTCTTGAGAGTGCGCGCACACCTATATTATAAGCAAACAATGTGCCTTTAGGTACCCATACTTTCTTGAATCTTTGGCGATTAGTATTGCAAACTCAAACATGTTTATTAGTAGCATATATTCGATCATAACAAAACTTAGCTAAATTACTTTTCGATCATAATGTGTACATTATTATATTTTAGCATACATGTGTGCATGGTGTGTCGCGTAACATGTATGGTATTCTTCGAAATTTATTTCTTTTGAAATATAGATTCCAATCTATTTTTTATTAAATGCACACTTGCTCAAAGTTGAGCTTAAATCATTTTATTTTTTTCATTTCATTTATCTCTTGGATATCAATAGAAATCTTAGTGTTCTTTGTATGACACGTGCTCATGTGTAAATCAAATTTCTTTTTAATATTGTTTTGAAAAACAGTTAAATCTTCTTTTCTTTTAAAACAATCTATAGTTTAGATGTCAAAATGCTATTTTTTTAAGTTTTAGATGCTTAACTCTAATTGAATCATATTTTTTCATTACTTGAAATACCATGGACATTTCTTCAAAAGTAATTTCAGCATCATCTAGAGCTGGTTCAGATCATGGTTCAAAGACTCGTCCGAGTCGGAGACGAGTCGGCCGAGTCGTATCCGTCTCGGCCCGCTCCGAGACGAGTCCGAGTCACGAGTTGGTCGGCTCAACTCAGAGGAGATCGACTCGGCCGAGAATCAGAGTTGACTCAGCCGACTCGGTCGAATCGGTTGTGACTCGGCCAAGTCGGCCGAGTTGGCTCGAAACGTATATTCACCCGTGACGAACGGGTATAAAGAAAAAAAAGAAAAGAAAAAAATTTACCTCTCTCGCTCAGATCTGGAGATCGCCGCCGTTGCCCGATCGTCGCTGCTCAGATCTGGCCGTCGGCCGCTCCTCCCCAGTCCCAGGTGATGTTCCTCCCTCTCTTTCCCTCTCCCTCCCTCTGTTTCTCTCTCCCTCTCCCTCTTTTACCTGCTCTCTCTTCCCCCCTCTATCTCCCGCTCTCTCTGTCTCTCCCCCTCCCCCTCCTTCTGTCTCTTTCCCCTCCCCCTCCCTCTCTCACCCACTCTCTTTCTTTCCTTTTCCAGCTTCTCTTTCTCTGTCTCTTTCCCCTCCCCCTCCCCTCTATGTGTCCGATCTCTCACCCTTTCCCCCTTCCGAGGTATAAAAGAAGCAGATGATGATGGTGATGGTGAAGATGTGATGGTTTTATCCAATTCTAGTAGTGATGATGGTGAGGATGGCGATGATAATGATGACAGTGATGGCGGTGATGGCGGCAGTGGTGATGATGACAATAATGAGGGCAACAATAGTACTGATGAAGGAACTTATAGTCTTAAAGGTCATATACAAATGTTGAGTTTGAGATCAGGCCAACAATATGGCGTGACATATATCCATGACTACAGACCACAATTTGAGAGATCTACGAGTACTAGTATTGGTTTGTCTACTTACTGCAGAGATGATTATGATGATGATTTTGTGCCTCATCGCAATTCAATGTGAAAATAGCTACATTAGCATGTATTTATGAATGTAGTTTGTGCAATTTACTATATTGTGCATGTATTTTGATATATTTCTACCAACGACGCGTGTATTTATACTTTTGTTTTATATTTAGTGTGCTAGGTGATATGTTTTGGACATGTGATACATGAATTGAATGTCTACATTTTTTTAAAGATTTGTCGTGATTTTTTTAGAATTTTTTGAGCTTTCTATGTAGTATTTTGCGCGTATCGCTCGAGACCGATCCGTCCAGTGCCCGCCGAGTCGGCGGCCGAGACCGCGACTGTGAACCATGGTTCAGATTGTACCTTTGATGAGCTGTTGCCTTGCGCCATGAAACACATGTTAGCGGTATCAACCTCCTTTTCTAAGTCACTTTTCATATCTGCCCATGTAGTTTTTATTGCACTCTTCTTGTATGGTTTTTTTGATTAGAATCCTTGACTGCAACACTTTTTCTTTTGTGGCTCACGTTCCTCTAGTGCTTTGAGCTCCATTCATGGGTCTTCAAGTTACCGATGAATGTCGTGAAATCCATCTCTTTGAAATCATTTAGCTTTTTTAAGGTGGGTTGCCTTGACATCCCATGTTTTGGGAAGTGATCGGATGATCTTTCACATATTGTGATCATGAGAGATTGGTTTACCTAAAGAAATAAGACCATTAGTAATTTTACCAAAATGAGTAAGCATATCATTTATATACTCACTCTCATGCATTTGAAAACTTTCATATTGTGATGTGAGTAAATCAATCTTTGATCTCTTTACTTGTGTGGTTCTCTCGTGTGTGACAATCAAAGTGTTCCAGATCTCAAATGCAAACTTACAATTTATAACCCTGGAAAGTTCATCACCATTAAGGGCAACAAATAAGGCATAGGTTGCCTTAACAATGGCTTCGAATGCCTTGGAGACATTCTTAGGCCAAGGGTCAGTCACATGGTCAGATTCTTTAAAATTTTTTTCTATAGATAAGAAAATATTTCTACCAAGTGATTTTAAAAAAAAGCTTTCATCTTAATTTTTCATATGGGGAAGTTAAAACCATCAAATCTAGGCGAAGATTTAACATTGAAACCATCTCTGTGAGCCATGTGTGTGTAATGACAAACAAGTGATTAGCAATAAAGATCAATTCTTGGGTGGTTAAACCTTAAAAATAAGAGCACTAGTTTTGATACTAATTGAAAATCACCTAGAGAGGGGTGAATAAATGATGCTAATCAATTATGCAGAAATAAAAAAAACTAATTGTAACAAACACACTTGATCTCAAATGTAAGCAATTTTAACAAGTAGGAACAAACAAACTTAATCACAATTTGTATCCAATTAAAAGTATAAGCAACAAATCTCAAAAGTAAGTAATTATAACAAATATTAACAAGCAAGCTTAATCACAATTGATATGCAAATATAAGTAACAAATATTAAGCAGAGATAACGAGTAAAGATATAGAGTTGAGAAAGATCAAATTTTGTAAACACAAGTATTTTTCTCAGGCTTCGATCCATTGATCTACATCTTTGTCTTCAATTTCTGTGGAGACGTAAGCACTATAACCGATTCACGAAACCGAAATACGCTTACAACGCGATCTCGCAAGATCACCACTCGGAGCCGCAACTCTTACAACGCTATCCCTATTGGATCTACTTTGGAGCCTCAACTCCGACAACCACAATCCTTTTGAATCACAACGGAGCCTCAACCCCTACAATACTCGGAGCCACAACTCTTACAATTGCGATCCTGGAAGATCGACTACTTGTAATCTCTCTCACTAGAGGTTTACAACCAAAGAATAAAGAACTAGTTGTGATCTCTGTGAATCACTATAAATTTCTCTCAAAATAACAAACCTTATGGCTATAAAATTGAGAAGTGAAAGATCAAGCTTGTGTATGTGAGATTGGAAAAGATTGAAAGAGAGAGCTTTGAAATCTTGTAGAAAACTCTCAAGAATTGAAAGTGGATTTGGCTTTAAGAAACTCTTGAAAACTATTGTAAAAACTCTTGTTAAAACTCTTATTAAAACTTTGCAAAATAATCTTAATTTATAGGAAAAACCTAGTTAGAAATAATAAAAACGTAATAAAAACATGCAAAAAAAAGTCAATGAGCTGTCGAAAGCTAGTAGGGCTGTCGATAGTCAATGGTCACTAACAACTATATTTTTAAAATTAGAAAAAGTAAAAGGCTGACGAAAGCACTGTCGACAGTCAATAGAGAGCTATCGAAAAGTCAGAGCTTGCTGTCGAAAATCTGAGCCACTCTGAGACAGACTAAACTTTCTGTAAAACACTGTCGAAAGCAAACACACGAGCTGTCGAAAGTTCTTCACCCAAAACACAAAACCGTGCATACTGAGTATCCGTTTTCGACAATTCCTATAAGGGCTCTCAAAAGCTCTTTTCAGTGAAACATGATTTTTTAGGAACTTGTATAAAATTGATTTCAACTTCATAAATCATATAAAAATAAGTTGAAATATTTTAGAGCTCTAATATGTATGGATAAACTCCATTACATATTTTAAACGATAAAACTTATTTTTAAGATTTAGTTCATATTAAAATCAATTTTCCATTAAATCCAAAATATATTGAAACTAGTTTTGATAAACTTGATTTTTGTATAGAATCAACTATTGAAAAATTCTTTAAACCATCAAACAAAGCTCTGTGTGTCAAGCTTGAACTACCAATTCTACAACTATAGCTTTAACACAAATTCTAGACTTACAAACATACAAACTTCTTTATCTTGAAACTGTTAAAGTCTTCAATATATCTTGAAATGAATTCGATTTCCCTTTAGCTCCAATCCTCAACGAGAGAGATTCTAAATGCATTGGTTGAGCTTGAGCTTCACAATATGATCTTGAACTGATCTATTTCTTGATAAATAAGCTGTATACACTTAAACCCAATTTCAAGATCATTAGCCATTAACTACATGAGTTGGGAATCATCAAAACTCGTGGTTGATTGAACTTTTGGTTTGGCAATCTCAACCTTCGGGTCAACAAAGAATCCCGTGATTCCAAGGGCTCGCTCTTGCTGAAGTCTATCTGCATTTGCTTCTATATAACTTCAAGGGGTTTTGCAATGGAGCCCCCATATTTGCTCTTCGTCACAGATATCCAGTTCCCTCTTTCTTATCTTGTAACAGTGATTACTGGTTAGGTCTATTTTCAACTTGTTGTGAATGGTAATTTTGATTGCATGACTAGGCCTTTAAGGTTGTCCATAATTTGTGCCAGATATCTACTTACATACCAGCTACTGTTTACTTGACCACAGTTTCTCCATAATTTGTGGTCAGCATTCAAAATTTTATCTGAAAACACTCTCCTTTGTATCCCAAGATGCTCTAATGTTTAATGTACACTCCTTGCATTCACTACAGACAACTTCTTATCAAATTTTCCATTTCATTTGATAACTGCCCTTTGTGGTATCTTCCCTGACAAATCCCCTGAGTTTCTTAGAGTTTGCAAACTTCAAGTCTATTTCCAAGTTTGGACTCTTCTATCTCAAGATGATCTAATTTTTGATTTACACTCCTTGCATTCACTACACACAACTTCTTACAAAATTTTCCATTTTATTTGATAACCGCCTTTTGTGGTATCTTCCCTGACAAACCCCCTGAGCTCCTTGGAGTTTGCAAGACTTCAAGCCTATTTCCAAGTTTGGACTCTTCATATGCCTCTCGATTATGTACATGGTAAAGTACAACTTTGTCTCTCCCTGGAGGTTGTTCAACCTCTTCATCATGAGCTGTTCCCTTGTTAAATATGGTCTTCTGTCAATACGAACATCAGAACTATTGAGTTTTTCACTGTTTTTATACTCCAATGCAGGCTCACATTCTGTACAGTCCGGTCCTGCATAAATTATCTAGTTTGTAAACTAGCAAAATATTTCTGCATACCATACATATTTCCTGTCCCTTCCACTCTTTTTTCCTCTTCATGTTGTTCAGCCTGGTGGCTACTTCATTTGATGGTGTCCATGGTAACCTAGTACCACTGTCTTTTCTGCTGCACTCTCCTGCAACTGATGCAGCAGTGCTGAATTGGAAACATTATCCTTGCAAAAATAAAGTCATCATCATAACTAGGCGATTCAGAGGCAATGCTGATGTCAACTTTTGCTCTCTCTCTCTCTCTCTCTCTCTAACTCTTTCCTATTTGTATCTCTTGTTCTTCTTATTCTTCATTTTTTCCACTTCTGCATCATATTTCCTTTTCATAATTGAGTAATGGTTTTCATCAGTTTCTGATGTCTCACAATCATTTGCAACATGAACACTAGCTTCATGCTTATCTTCTTCCTTTACAACGAGTCTAGTTTGAACATTACGTCACACTTAAGCATTGCCTCTAGCTACTGTCTCTCTTTGATTGAGACTCATTGTCCTTCTCTTCGATCATTTTGCTGAACTCCACTTTCAGGAATCACACATTGGCCTCAGGCATATTATGCATTCATTATCACTTTCAATGTGAACCTTTCTGGGCCTTTCATGATATAACATGCACCCCTCATTTATACCCAGTTCTTGGATATTGTCTTGTATCCAAAGCTATGATTGCTTGTCAATCAGTATTATCATTATAGCGGTCTTCCCACCAATTTAGTTCATCTTCGGCCGGTGAAGCCTCCATTATGATTCTCTAGTGTATGCTTTTGATCATTCAGCAAAACGAACAACAAAACAAAATTTTAACTGATTAGTAATATCATAAGCACTATGCATTTAGCGAGTAACTGATAACACAAACTTGTGCAAGACACAAGAGTATCTCTTGTAACAAAGTCCCAGTTTAGAAAATTTCATATAATAAGTTAAGTTGTGATATCTTGACTACATGGTAGCATCTGAGTTTACTAGAAAACACAGGAACCACCTCTCCCCTCCCCACCCCCTACAAAAAAAGGGGAAACACCCACACGCAACACAGCGCACAATCTGCATCACACATTCCAAATTGTGGAAAGTATGCATGTGACTAATCATTTTTCTCATTGTGTGTGAAGCCAGTGGAAAGAGGCAAAGAGAGAACGAGCAATTTCTTCTAGGACGTGGTGGGGGGAGAGAGATTTTGACTGTTATCAAGTTTCCGAGTTTTTCTCTTCTTGGTGGATTCCAACTCAATGCCTCGTAGATTTAGGGCTTTTGTTAGTGGATTCTGCATGTTTGTGCTTGAATACTTCGGTGTCGATCGTTGTTGCTTCCATCTACATCACATGGACAACATAAGGCGTGATGTATTCTTCTTTGTGAATTAAAGAGCTACCAAGTCCTTAGACAACTGATGCTGTGGTGTTATACCTCTGGACACCTCCCTCTTGGATTTTCTTTGTTCCTCTTCGTGTTCGTCTTTGGTGCTCTATTACCAACCATACATGGATAGGATTGTGCTTTTGCATTAAAGTTAAGCAACAAATATGCTGTTGGTGTATGGTAGATTCAAATATACATATTAAGGTATACCATACTAAGGACAATTATGATGTATTTAAGTTTTAATATATGCATTGGCCAAAAAAATCTCTCTAATGTGTGGGTGAGTGATGAGTAGTGCATTGAACTTAATATTGTGGACTGAACTTTCTTTGATATTTTTGATGTCTCCCTATCATCAAGTGTAATCTTCTAGATGTTGTTTGAAATTAGCTACGTAGCACGGACACTTGTACCATGAAGCCGTCCTCGTGTCGGACATTGACACTTCTTGGACACTTTCTAAACATAGCGTTAATTTTATACTATATTTCTTAGTTTAGGATACTTGTCGAATACTTTTTTGACGTGTCCTACATTTCTCATATACATTTATTTTGCTTTACATGTTTGAGACATTCATTTGGGGCCATGTATATATCAAAGACTATAGTGAAAAATGTGTCAAAATATTGATTTGTATGAAGCTATGACATGTTTAGATATCTTTCGATATAAGGAGTGCAATACATTTAGCTACTCTACAGAAAGTTGAAGAGGTAAAGTTATAAAAATGTATGATAGGTTTAAATTTTACCATATATATTATCATTGAATGATATTGTATTATTAGATGTATAGACTTTTGAATGCATGGATATGTTTATGTATACCTATGTATGTACTTCCTCTTATCATCTCTACATGTACGCTATATTTTCTAGTCTCATGTTGCAGTGTCCCCATGTCCTATTTCCTTTCTTTGAAATTTCCGTCTCAAGTGTGCGTCTGTTTGTAGTTTGTACCCTTGTCCTGTGGCCGTGGCATACCCCTTTCCCCTGTCCATGTCCATGCTTCTTATGAAATTGGCTTCATTTATCAATTAATACTGTGATAATAGGTGTGGACATTAAAGATTATAGAGTGCACACTGGCATATGGCATATTGTTATTTTGTTTCATCAGCTGAGAGATACATACTTAAGGTTAGATGGAATGAGCAGTGAATCACACATATATTGCACTTTTTTGGTCCTTTGGTCGCCCTATTCTCCTCTTGAGCCAATGTATTTAGGCTCTTTAGTTTGATTGTGAGATTATCCAGTTTTTGCGCCCAAAAGTTTCCTAGATGGTTGTGATGTTTTTCTTGAATTTTCCATATTACTTAGTGTTATAGTTATAGACTTACTATAGTTAGACTTATTCTATATGTAAATTTTCTTCATTTCCACTTAGGGCCTGTTTGGTTAAGGGTAGAAGTGAGGAAGTGAGGAAGTGGTAATAATTCCCTTTGGAACTTGGGAATTGGTTAGTAAGTTTTCCGGTGTTTGGATGTTGTTGGGAAGTGTGGTTTGAAAAATGTTTTGTCTTTTTCAGTGTTTGGATGGTAATGTGAAAGTGGAAGTGGAAAAGTTGACCACAAAGTTGACCGCAAAATAATATTAAAATAAAAATTAATTAAGAAAAATAAAAAATGTATTGCAATTAGAATGCAAGTGAGATTTACACGATCAAAAAATTAACTGTTTTGTGCTACAACTTATTACAAATGAGATTTACATGACCACAAAATTAATTGTAGTACTCTGGAAGGGAGGAAATGATTGTGTAAAAGAGAGAAGAGAAAAGGAAAAAGAGTTTTCTTATTTTCCTTTTCGGTGTTTGGATAGATAGGGAACTAAGCAATTATACTTCCCTATTCCCTTACTTCCGTCCACTTCCTTGCAACCAAATAGCCCCTTATTTGAGCTAGATATAACATGATGCAGAAATTAAACTACTTTATTTGTAGTCATAAATATTACATATGTTGATTAGGAAAAACATATTTCCTTGATTTGCTTTATTTCCTCAAATGGCAGTTGGAGAGATAAATTAGAATGTGGTTATGTTGAATGCTGCTTATAATCATGCTTTGCTGCATCCAGGACGGACATCTGAGAGTTTTCAAGTGGCCAAGTATGGAAATCATTCTTGACCAAACTGATGCTCATTCCACCATAAAGGATTTGAATTTCAGGTGGACGTCTCTCTGCATATGTTTATATAATAATTGTTCCTTGGAATGTTTTCCCCTGCAATAAAGTGGAGCTTGCAGTTTTGATGCATTTTGTTCATTTCCAACTTATAACACATTTTGCAGCTTTGATGCAAAGTATCTTGTATCCTTGGGGAGTAGCGGCCCTTGCAGGGTTTGGGACTTGACATCATCAGTAGCTGTAGCCAGTTTAAAAAGAGTAGATGTAAGAAGTTCATTTTGTGGTCAACTATTCCAGAATATTTTGTTAAATTTATGGATCCAATAATATACATTTTCAGGGTGAAATGTTTGGCTTCTGCAGATTCTCTCAGAGCACGGGTGAAAATCAGATGCTTTACGTTACCGCAATGCATGGTGACATTTTTGGACTGAGCAGTTTTACCCCCCAACCATTCTTTAAGTGATTGCTTCATCTTCTGACACTGATTTTTCAGGGGATTATGGAAAAATCATATCTTGGAATGTTAATTCATGGGAAAGAGTCAGTTCAAAGAGGGTAGTACGTGATCCGATTTCTGCATTTAATGTATCACTTGATGGCAAACTACTTGCGATGTAAGTTGTTTATCATATATTCCCTGTGGCTATAGTTGCAACTTGCTAGCATCAGATTGTGTTGTTTCCTGTTGATGATATTTTCTTCTGTCATTTTGAAATGAGGAAAGGAAATGGGTGTTCTGCATTATAATTCTTGTAATCGCACAAAGTCATAATTCATATCTTCCCAGGTTAAAAATATGCTCCAGCCAGGCAACCTTTATTATTTATTTATTACGATTATTAATTTTTTCGGTTGGTGGTGTGAAATTATGAACACACAAAATACTACAATGCTCGTTAAAATGTTAAATTGTGTGATGGATCATGTGAGGAAAAGATAGGAGAGAGTAGGAGAGCACATGGGTGGGGTTTCAACTTGTGGTTTTCTATAAAGGTCCTCCTGAAGTCAGCTATCAAACATACTTTTTACAAAAAAAACTTATTTGCTTCAAAAACTACAAAAAACACTTACTAGAAGCAATCCCAAACACCAGCAGCAATCATTTTCATTAAGTTTGGCTTTATTTACTGTGTTTTCGATGTATCAAATTTTTCTTGCTGTGCTGCCCTTTTGGTTGCGATTTCTAAGTGCAAGGGAAATGACTCTCATCTGCGATTTCTATCAGTTTATTGTCCCAAATGTTTGTATTTCAATCAAATTCCTAATCATTTGACACATTGTTATGAACCATGAAATCTGCGGCTATACATGCAATTGCATATTCATATTCATCCCTTGGCCATGTATAACTCCACAAGGGGTCATATGCAGTCAGATATGCAGACAAGGAGCATATGTGAAACATGTCGTTGTACGGCCCTATGTGCAGCACATATGTATTGTGAAAGATTTATGATCAGTTGAACCCCTTCCTCTATACCAATTTTTCTTCACTCCTTCATGTTTTTCTTTCTCTAAACTCATTATATATTAGATTTACTTATCATTTCATTTTATTTGACAATTTTACTATTGACATTTGGTTTGTTTAAATTCTATGTGATGGATACTTGAAGAAATATTGAGTTTTGTTTTCCCCCTAACTTATTAATTATGTTCTCATTTTATCTGCTTATTTTTTGTAATCTTACTTGTTAATTGTTAGTAATTGACTTTTATCTGCTTTACTTGCAGTTAACTTTGTGATTGAGTTTTCACTTCTTGTTAGTCATAACTCTAACTTAAAATTTTCATTACTAGGTAGTTATGGACATTTTATATTTTCTATCATTTACAGTAATATTTTTTTCTCAATTTTATTTTATTTTTTAAAAGCACTACCATATGTATTACCCCATATGCAGTATATGCAGTGACCTAGTAAACATACTGATGCATAGCATTCTGTAACATTGCTTTTGCACAGCTGGACTTCTGCGACAATCTACAGCTTGTATCCCATGGGCAGTATTCTCATTTAGTATAATTTAACAACTGAACATACCAGGGTGGAATAACCTAATACCATACAACCTACATAAAGTATTTTCTGGTATTGCTGGTGTCCATATTTTCTCATAGCATACAAGTATATAGCTATCTTACTAAACATTACCAAGATATAATCCAATAAACTTTTTATGGCTTAGTTTATGTAGGTAGACATACTTTACAACTAGAGATGTAACATGAGATATTATGGATTAAAATATATCATTTGCATTTTATAGAACATATACAGTTATATGCGGTAAGTTAAAAGGTACAGACAATTGTATTGGCCCAGAACCTTTAGCTAGTAATGGAAATAGGGAATTCTCTGCATTGATTCCCTTGGCATTATGTTCTAGCAACTCAGCTGATTGCAACGAGGTCAACATCAGGGCTGGAGCACAATGTGAGATAATATGCGATTTTCCAACAATATGATAGGGACACCTCCTCCATTGAGGTGGGTATACAGTGCAATGATTGTCAAAACGCCTCCATGAGGCCCAGGAAAGGGAATGAAGAACCATGGCATAGACTCCCCTTAGTACCTTTCTCCAAACCACTTTCTCATGTGGTTGAAGCCTCACTATTTTAGTTATCAGAACTTGCTGGGAAACTCTGAAACTCGTTTTTTTTTTTAAAATATATGTAAAGAGAATCCAGTTGAAGGTGTAGAGCAGCACAAATTTTAGAATCTATTTTTCTACAGCTAGATTCATGTATGCACAGAGAGTTGAAGCATCTCTCTGGTCATAGAAAAATTAACTTGATATCTCGTACAATTTGAATAAAATAAATGAAGTAGATTTTTATTCCTGGCTAGGGAATTGTACATAAAAGAATCCACTTATGAATAAAGTTACAGACTCAATCCTTAATCACATAACTATAGTTAGAAAATGTGAAGATGGAAATTAGCCCTAATCGCTCCCTTGTATATCATTAAAAAGGTAAGGAGGTTGCATTGGCCATTTCCCCAATGCAAGGGTGGAAAATGCAATAAATAAATGAACAGCTACCATTCTGATTTTAAACTCTATTTTCTTGGGATGCTCAGTTTCTCTTCTGGGAAGGAAGTAAACTGGTAGGTGCAGGTTCTTCTTGCTGTTTATGGAGTCAAACTGATTATATGCTACATATTTGACATTTTTCGTTGTGGGAACAAAATCAAATTAACTTGCCATGCTTGCTCAATCTGCAGGGGGACAGTTGAAGGAAATGTTGTACTCATAAACTCTTCAAACATGCAGCTGCTGGCAATAGTTAAGGCGGCACATCTTGGCATTGTTACTTCAGTGGTATTCTCCCAAGATTCCAGGTTATTACCCTCCCATGTCTTGTCTCGAGGTGTATTTGCAATTCACAAAAAAAATTCCATCCTTTTTTGGATGGGAGTCTTTTCTGGGTGTAATTTTGTGGAGTCTATAGTATTGCTCTCAAGTGAACAATTTGAACAAACTTTATTTATCTTCCAAAATTATTTTTCTAGCACTCAGATTTATTTAAATAAAGTTGTTGGTAACATATATTGGAGGTTAAGAAAGGCAATGTCTGTCCTGGCGTCAATGGTGGCAAAAATAATTGATTTTTCAAGTTAAGAGTCCTTGCGACCCATAACTTGAACTTGGTTTTCTATAATTAGATGTTTTGAAGTAAATGAATGGATCTACAATTTTAGTCTCGAATTACAAGAGCTCTTTTGGTATATAGTCAAAAAGACTCTTTATTTTGCATATGCTTGATCTCTAAATAAGAAGTTTCCAAAGTGCATGGATTTTTTATTTATAGATAATTTATGACATGTTGATCAGCATAGATGGAGTTGATCGTTCAACTCAATAATACATACAATTTAATAGGTGAGCACAACTAAGCTAGTTGTACACTTTGTTAAGTTTGTAAAAAAAATTTCAAATGTGTATATGTCGAGATGATGGGGTGACTCATCCATAGGATGGTCCACATTTGCTCCATATTAGTACACATTGTAGATGTTGTAACCATGGTTCAAAGTCTCGGTCTCGGCCGCCGACTCGGCCGGCACCGAGACGGATCGGTCTCGGCGACTCGGATCGGACTCGGCCGATATGCGCAAAACACTACATAGAACGTCAAAAAAATTATGAAAAATTCATGACAAATCATAAAAAATTGTAGATATCAAAATTCATGTATAAAAATTAAACTGAGGGAGAGAGAGAGGAACAGAGAGAGAGGGAGAGACTGAGACAGAGGGGAGAGAGGGAGACAGTCACACAGAGGAGGAGAGAGACTGAGAGAGGGAGAGAGAGAGGGACAGAGAGAGAGAGAGACTGAGAGAGAGGGAGAGAGAGGGACAGAGAGAGAGAGACAGAGAGAGGGAGAGGGGGAGAGAGAGAGACTGAGAGGGAGAGGGGGAGAGAGAGACGGAGATAGAGAGGGACAGAGAGAGAGGGATAGGGAGAGAGAGACTGAGAGGGACAGGGAGAGAGTCCGATAGAGAGATACAGAGGGAGAGAGAGATACAAAGGGGGGGAGAGAGGGTCCAACAGAGAGAGAGACAGAGAGAGACGGAGAGAGAGAGAGACTGAGAGGGAGAGAGTCCGACGGGGGGAGAGAGAGACGGACAGAGAGAGGGACAGGGAGAGAGGGACAGGGAGAGAGAGACTGAGAGGGAGAGGGAGAGAGTCCGATAGAGAGATACAGAGGGAGAGAGAGTCCAACAGAGAGAGACAGAGAGAGAGACAGAGAGATGGAGAGAGAGACTGAGAGGGAGAGAGTCCGACGGGGAGAGAGACGGAGAGAGAGACAGTCGCTGCGGGAGAGAGAGACGGAGAAAGAGAGGGAGAGAGAGGCACAGAGAGAGGGAGAGGGAGAGGGGGAGAGAGAGACTGAGAAAGAGAGGGAGAAATACCTGCAGACGGCTGCGGCTGCCGGCGACGGCGACGGAGACGCGGGGGGACGGCGAAGGCGACGCGGGGGGACGGAGGGCGACGCGGGGGGGAGAGAGATCAGAGATCTGATCTCTCTCTCCCCCTCAGCGCCTTTAAAGGCGCTTCGTCACGGGCGCCGAGTTGACCGAGTCGGGTCCGAGTCAGACCCGAGTCGGGTCGACTCGGCGATTTTCGAACGACTCGGGCCTCCGATACGACTCGGAGGGGGCCGAGTCGTATCCGACTCGGCCGATATTTCGAACACTGGTTGTAACCCCCCCAAAAAAAACCAAAAAAGAAAACCCACCACCAACACACTTTTTTTATTGTTCCCTAGAAACAAAGTTAAATTTGTTCACACATAGCAAAGTAGATGATGGGTTACCCCAACAGGTGATTCAAAACATTCATTCCATCTCCACATCATGAAACATAAAAAAAGAACTTGTTCAATTTGAGGTTTCTAAGCCACCCACTAAAATAATGTCTTTCATGCTATTTAAAATTTGAAAGCCATTTATTTTGCAGTCATTAGATTAATGGCCTAGAGATCTTCAAAAGACAATTTTTTATAAACATATGTTCGATATGTACACAAACATGCATGGATATATGTGTGTGTATGTATGTATATATATGAGGAGGTTTTAATATTCTTAGGGCATAACTTTGCTAATTATGCCCACCTATAAAAGTGTATGATATGCAAAGAAGATGAATGCCATTCATCTTGATATAGATGTTCTAAAAAGTTTACAAACAAAAATTCATGTGCTTTGGAGACCCCATTGGTCATGCATCTAAGTTGTAAAATGAACGGTTTCATAATTGTGAGAAAATCATTCATTTTGCCACCTAAACATGAGTAAATGAACTTCAAAATGTATTACTTTTTGTTTATAGAGCTTTTAGATTAAGATCAACAGAATTGATCTTTTATATTTCATTGCACAATGTGTTTTTTATAGGTGGGCATAACTAAGTTATACTCTGGGAGTATTAAAGCCTCTCCCATATGTATATATATGTGTGCGTGTCATTCTGGAAGGATTTAAGGCCGAATTCTTCCCACTCAAATACAATCCTACGGTATCCGAATGCAAGACCCACTCTGTTGAAGTTGATCTACATTATTTCAAGTAACATAAAATAAAAAATCATGTATTTTGAATACCTTGTGCCCATCCATCAAGTAGGCGCAAAATGGACGGCTAAAATAGCGAGTTGGTTAGTTTAACTGTGTAGAATATTTGATATCTAACAAAAATTGGGGTGTGAGGATTTTTAAGTGTTTAGATCATGATAAATGGTCAGATCGAGAATTTGTATGTCTAAAGATGTAGATCTAAGTAATATGCTGTTTTCGACCGTCCATTTTCTACTTGATGGATGGACAAAAAGTATTTTAAATACATGATTTGAAATAATATAGATCAACTTCAACGGAATGAATCTTGCATTCGGATGTCGTAGAGTTGTATTTGAGTGAGAAACGACACAAGTCTCTCTCTCTCTCTCTCTCTATATATATATATATATATATATATATATATATAGAGAGAGAGAGAGAGAGAGAGAGAGAGAGAGATGTACCTCAGCTGCCAGCTGAGAGAGACTTTCTCAGCTGTTACTTGAAAATGGCCGCAAACTTACTGCAACATGGTCCCAGTCCACTGTAACATGGTCGCAGTCCTAAAAAATCATATATTTTCAGTATAATTAGGACTGCGTCATGGTAGCAGTCCTCAGAAAAAGATCGATCACGGTCGCAGTCTTTTTCTGAAGACTGCGACCTTGGTCGCAGTCCTTAAAAAAGACTGCGACCATGGCAACAGTCCTCATAAAAATATTGCGACTTAATCACAGTCCTCATATAACACTGCGACCATGGTACCAACATTCAAAATTGTGGTTAAAATTCAGCCACATTGCGCCAGTTGAGAGTCTCTCTCAGCTGGCGGCTGACCTCATATATATATATATATATATATATATATATATATATATATATATATATATATATGACTTAGCTCTTTTCGAAAGGATTTGGAGCTAAATCTTTCCTGCTAAAATTCGATGTTAGTCTAATCAAATGGAATATCCATTCTGCTAGAGTTGATCTATATTATTTAATAGGGGATAAAAATAAAAACTAGTTTGAAGTTGTTTGCTCATGCATCCATAGATACAAAACGAACAACATAAACTAGTATGTTTAAGTCTATGATATTTGGCATATAAATTCTCGATCCAACCATTTGAGAATAATCTAAACACTTAAAAACTCTTATTCACCGGTTTTTGTTAGGTTACAAATATTTCGCTGCGTTAAACTAAGCAACTTGCTATATAAGTCGTTCATTTGTACATGCTTGATGCATAAGCAACAAAACCTAAAAACGCTTGATTTTTGGTTTATAGACTCTTTAAATGATGTAGATCATCTTGAACAAGATAGATCTTAACCTTGGTTTTCATAACATCGAATTTGGATAGGAAGGATTTGGAGTCAAATCCTTCCTGAAGGAGCCAAGTTTATCTCATATATATATATATATATATATATATATATATATATATATATAGAGAGAGAGAGAGAGAGAGAGAGAGAGAGAGAAACTTGTGTAGTTCCGAAAGGATTCAAGCCCGAATCCTTTCCACTCAAATACTAAAATCCGACATTCAAATACAAGATCCACTCTGTTGAAATTGATCTATATTATTTAAACTTACTAAAAATAAAAAATCAAATGTTATGAATACTTTTTGCCTATCCATCAAGCGACGCAAAATGGACGGCCGAAAGTAGTGAGTTGGTTAGATCTATGTCTTTAGACATACAAATTCTTGATCCGGCCATTTGATCATGATCTAAACGTTTAAAAACCCCTATAAACCAATTTTTGTTAGGTTTCAAATGTTCTACACGTTAAACTAACCAACTCACTATTTAGGCCGTCCGTATTTTTCCTACTTGATGCATGGGAAAAAATATTTAAAATACTTGAATTTTGATTTATAGATACTTAAAATAATATAGATCAACTCCAACGAAATGGATCTTGTATTCAGATAATCTATGGTTGTATTTAAGTGGGAAGGATTCGGGCTAGAATCCTTCTGGAACTACAAGTTTCTCTCTCTCTCTCTCTCTCTCTCTATATATATATATATATATATATATATATATATATATATATATATATATATGAAAATTGGGCCATCTCTATTGTATAACTTGTAATTGTATCTTAATGCATTTAGACTATGTATCATATGTGTTTGTGGTAACGCATGGCCATGGCCCTCTCACTACCCTCTGTATAATTGATACATAAGGTCAAATGTGTGAAGGTGTTTTTGTACTATGTCATGGATATGAATAAAACTACCTTGCATTTTATAATATGAAAACCATGATGAATGTGAATCCAGATTTTTGCTCCATAGTAGTCCCCAGATGCCATCTCTAGTGACCAGGGTTTAAAGTATCGGCAGATGACTCGACCGACTCGTCTCCGACTCGACAGGCGCCGCGATGATACAGAGACACGATATGCCCTGGCCTCGATTTTTTACCGACTCGGGACTTACTCGGCGTTGACTCGGCCGAGTCATCACCGAGTCGGGCCCGAGTTAGTTTATAAAAGGGAAAAACAGGGTGAGTCTGCAACGATTTAGGGCTTACCTCCTCGATCGCCGCCGCCGGTCACCCACACTGCAGTGCACTCCGATCTCTCCCTCCCTTCGATCTTCCCCTCCGACCTGCCTCCCCTCTCTCCCCTTGCCGACCTGCCTCCCCCCTCTCTCCCTCCCTTTGATCTCGCTGCTGCCCACCTCTCGCTCTCTCCGGTCTCTCCCTCCCCTCTCCGATCTTTCCCCCCCTCTAATCTCTCTCTATGTCTCTCTGCCCCCCTCTCTCACTCGATCTTTTTCTCTCTTTTAACCCTCCTCCCTCCCTCGACCCTCCCTCCCTCTGTTCTCTCTTTGTCTTTCTCCCCACCCGATCTCCCTCTCTGTCTTTCTTTCTCTCTGTCCGTCTCTCCCCCCTCTTAACCTTTTTTAATTTTTGGGTTTTTTATTTACCCTTAAATCTTCTATATTTCTAAATTTACCCCCAATCATCATATTTCTCCAATTAATCCTCAAAACAAACTTTTTTGACATGTGATACACAAATATGATGTCTATCTTTTTTTTAAAGATTTGTCGTGATTTTTTTCAGAATTTTTTTAGCTTTCTATGTAGCGTTTTGCGCGTATCACCCGAGGCCGATTCGAGATGCCGTGACCAACGCGTCAGTGCTTGCCGAGCAGGCGGCCGAGACCGCAACTTTGAACCATGCCAGTGATTGTTGGCGCAATCCCTGAGAAATATCAGAAAACCCCCATAGCTTCCAACTGGCAAGAAGATGAACTTGGCAATCTCATAACAAGCACTCAAACTTACAAAAACCAGGCACATGCACAACCTTAACAATAGGACCTGCAGAATTTGCTTCAAATACATGTAAAACAAAATTGGCATTTGATCCAACAAAAAAGTTCTTAAACAAAGATCAAGCTTCCCAAAATCGTTCAGCTAGTGTGTGCAACCAAAAGCAACCCAACAATCCAAAACTTCGCCTACTCCTAAAATGGATGTCCTTTGGCCAAAAGAGATCAAATTTCTTGCTAATCAAGAAACAAAAGATTAAATTTCTTGCTAAGCAAGAAACGAAACGAAGACCGGGGGAGATTATACCTAAGCTTTGAAGCCTCGACAATCATGGGGGAGAGGGGAGGCGGGAAGGGCCAGGGGGAGGCGAGGGGCAGAGAGGGCGGAGGGAAGCGACTGAAGAGAGGGCGGAGGGAAGCGACGGCTGGGGGGGAGGGGGCTGGGGAAAGAGGCATTAGAGGTGGGTGCTGGGAGGGGCCTGGGTAGAGAAAGACATTTTTTTTTAAAAAATTGATAGTGGCTGGTATTTTGGTCAATAAATTGTCACGTGGTATACACGTGACCGGTTTCTTGAACAAGAGCTAATGGAGATTATTTTTCTGAAAATTTCAAGAAAAATCATGGTAGTGTTTTGCAATTTTAAAGTTCTTGGTATCTTTTTCAAAAAGGGTGAAAGTTCATGGTATTTTAGTGAATTTAGCGCACGCGTACGCGCGCGCACACACACATATAGAGAGATGTGCTTAAGCACATATAAGCTTATATGTGCTATAACTAGTTTCTATATATAGTTAAATGCTCCACATTGTTCATTGTGATCTACATATTTTCAAGTAGTAGTGATGAAAAATCATAAGTTTTGGAGATTGCCCATTCATCAACGTTCAATTTGCAACCACATAATTGATGAGTAAATGACCTTCAAATCTCGTGATTTTTCATCCACAACTCTTAAGGATACGTACATCATGATGAACATAATATATAATAGATCATTCATAGGAATGGATCCACACATGGGAAAGAGCCGCAACACATATCAGCTCATATGTTGTTAAGCACATATCCTTATTCTCTCTCTCTCTCTCTCTCACACACACATATAAACTTGTGTAGTTCCGGAAGGAAGAAGGATTCGAGCTCGGAAGGATTTGAGCCCGAATCCTTCCCACTCAAATACCAACATCTGACATTCAAATACAAGATCCACTCCGTCGAAGTTGATATTATTTAAAGTAACTGAAAATAAAAAATCAAGTGTTTTGAATATTTTTTGTCAATCCATTAAGCGGCATAAAATGGACGGCCGAAAGTAGTGAGTTGGTTAGATCTATGTCTTTAGACATACAAATTCTCAATCCGGCCATTTGATCATGATCTAAACATTTAAAAACCCCTACAAATCAATTTTTAATTAGGTTTCAAATATTAAACACTGTTAAACTAACCAACTCACTATTTTGGCCACCCGTTTTTTCCTACTGGATGCATGGGCAAAAAATATTTAAAGTACTTGATTTTTGATTTATAGGTACTCGAAATAATATAGATTAACTTCAACGAAATAGATTTTGTATTCAGATAATGTATGGTTGTAATTGAGTGGGAATGATTCAGCCTCGAATCCTTCTGGAACTAGACCAGTCTACCTCATATATGGAAGCATGTTGTTTCAATTCAAATTCCATGCATGATAGGAAAATCAAATTAAAGATGAACCCTGTTTTCTACATCATTTAGGTTGCGTAGAAACTAATACTCAAGGGCATATGCATCATGTCAAGTGGGCACAAAATGTATGACTGGAAGTAGCAAGCCAACAAAAGGTCTAGAACATTTCAAACCTAGTAAAAATTATCTTATAAGGGTTTTAAAGAGTTCAGATCATGATAAATGGATTGGATTAATAATTTGCATGCCACAAACCATAATTCAAACAACTTTCTACTCAACCATCCATTTTGTGCCTACTTGATGAATAGAGAAGAAAACTTAGAACCGAGGTTTGATATTTTGGTACTAGAATTGACAATATCAATAGTTTATTGGTTGTTCCATGTTGGTTATATCGGCAATATTGGTATCGCCTCAGATGTATTGACAATTCGGCCTTTTAGTGGTTGTTTCCTTTTGGTCATATTGGCAATATGGGTATCATCTCAACCATATCGGCAATATCGTCCGTTTATTGGTTGTTTTGACTTGGTTGTACCGGCAATATGAGCATCATCTTTGTCATATCAGAAATATTGGTGTCATGTGTAAATATCAGTATTGAGCGATATCTCATAACTTGCTTAGGGTCGGGTCTTAGGCGCTCTACATGATGTAGATCTAGTGCTTGGAGAGGATTTCATATTTGGATGGCTTATGATTTGAATTTGAATGGGAAAGATTTTGCTCCAAATCCTCCAGAAAGTAGCCAAAACTAGCTGACTCTAACAAATCAACCCCCCCTCGTCCCAACCTGATCCAGAATGTGTTTTTCTAAAGGGTTGATGGGAAATTTCATACAACAGAAGCTCATTTTCTTTTTGACATGACCACATAAAACCAACCCCAACCCACTTAATATAGTAATTTGCTCAAACATCCCAACCTGGCTGCTAACTTGCTTTCTTAAAATTATGCACTTAAATTCATTGATCTCATTTGCAGGGCATTAGTGTCTACATCTTTTGACTCAACAGCAAGAGTGACGCTAATTGAAGGCGGAAAGAAGAATGGTATGCTTTTAGGTGTTCTCCCATCAGTCATACATAACTCTACCTGAATCTTAACTAAGAAAAACAGTCTATATTTGAAAGCTTACTTTTTTTTATGGATTCCATTTTGGCAGGGATCAACCTGTGGGTTGTTGTCTTGATTCTTCTACTCTCCTTCTTGACGTACTACTTTATGACGATTCAGAGGACCCTATAAATCTCTCTGCCAATTCAAGCTACTCCATAAAGAGTCATATGTACAAACCCTTGGGTGAAGGGTAATAATTTGGACTCTTTTGAATGCATGCTTACAGTCATGATTTTTTTATCCTTGTACATAGTTAACACTTTGACAATGCACTTTATTGTTATGATCTATTCAACGATTCCTTTTCTTTTTTCAAAGGAAAATTGTTCGGTTGTCGTCCTCCATTTGCTGTATCAGGATATAGTCAATAAGAGTTTGCTATTGTATTTTTTGCGCGCGGACCCAGGTCCACATCTTGAGCGCTGGTGCTATTGTGACATTTATACAAGATTTGCAATTGAATCTTAAATTGCAATTCAAGAAGAGTTCTTTTGGGACTTGAACCTGGACATTGCACGGGCCATCGCCACGTGCTATTTTATATGTATGCAAGACTTGCAATTTTATGTTCATTACTGCATCAGGCAGTGGTTTGAAACTCACTTTCTTGCATGTTGAATAAAGAAAGGCGAAGAAACAGTATGCATTTACATCAAATCAAATATATACTCTATCTCTAATAAGTATTATAATCAATGATACTCAAGTAAAACAATCAAATTGCAAATTTAGTTTTTCCAGCCAGATAGTTTCTTGTAACAAATTGTTAAATGTAAACTCTTGAAATTCTTATTCCTACCCTTCGTTTCTTCATAAACAAATGCGGTCAAATGTTAACGGATGAACCAAGGAAACTGCGAGATCTTATAGCTCCCAAGTTCATTGGCGCCCCAAGTATCTGAGGTCTTTTTAGCTTTTAGAAGTACCTGTTATGGCTAAGCTCATAACTTCCTCATGAATATACATGTGCGTGCGCGCGCGCATGCATGTATATTACATATATGTGTGCGTGTGCATGTATGTATATGTACACACACATATTCATATTCATGAGGAAGTTATGAGCTTAGCCATAACAGGTATTTCTAAAAGCTAAAAAGATTAGCAATCCTCTGATTTTTTTCATCACTGAACAAGTACAACATCACTTCCGTTGTGTACACGAGAAACTTAAAGAAAGTTCTCTGGTCATCCAATCTTTTTTCTTAACAAACAGAGATCAAGCAAAATATAATACAAGCGAAAAAGCACAGTTCCCTTGGTATATTTGCATGCAACTGGACCATCACAAGAGCTAATACATGAGTCAGGGACTTCCAACATTAGCGCAATCATAGACAGATTCTCCGAGCTATCACATCAGTTCTCTCTGGTGCTGTTCTTGATCCACTCAAGATACTTGACATTGCCACCAGTGATGGGCAAAGAAATGACTTCAGGAACCCTGTCAATGAAAAGTTGGTTGTCAAGTTAGTGGTATCCGGATCATCAAGATAAAGACTCGATGTCTTTATTGTTCACAGTTTATAATCAGCACATCATATGGCAAATGTAGGAGGAAGTTCATCACCAATTCTTCAGAAATATAAGAATATAGGGAAAAAAATTATCATGGTGATCCTGATCCTAATCACCTATTCATCAAGTGGGAAGTAAATTAAATTAAACTGAAAAAACTGCTTTCTTAAAATTAGGTCATAAATGATATGGGTCATCCATTTGATAATCCCCAATGAAATTTGAAAGCAAATCCTGATAAACAATAATTATACAAATCACACATAGCAAGGCTTACAACATACAAATTGTTGTCTTTTAAGCCCATTCCACTAATTCGGATGTCTTTCCCTTTAAAAAAAAAACAAAAGGATTAAAGTCAAGATGAGCTGTGCAGTTTTCTACTTGAATGTTCCACTGTCACACTGTGTTCTTTGCAACAGAAGTATTTTGTGCCAAAATTGTCCTGAAAGTATTGTAGCTTAACTCCCTACTGCCCTTGCAGTAGTTTTGAAGACCATGATGACTGGTGCTCTTTTCTACCTGAATGATCCATTTGTACTTTGCACAAGTTTTTATACTAATAATATTAAAAAGTATTCTAACTAAACTCAATCCCCCCTTTAATATCATGCAAAGCTGTTATTTTGGATGGTCACTACTAGGAGGTAGAACTGTACCACACCGAAGAAAACATGATAATAACATATAACGGCGCTATAAAATAAGAATGAAGCTTACTCATATTCATGCTTAGATTTGACATGCTCTGTTAAAGCATCCAGCAGCGATTCCCTGGTCTTGATTATGAGCAGTTCTTCGGAATCTGTTTGTACCTGGATGATGATATAGCAGCATAAAGACAATATAATCAGCTACACATTTGGTTTTGGATGAATAGCAACCAAATGTTTTTTCTCATTGGTCCAGTAGCAGTATGGTGTATTATCAAGGTCTGATCATTGAGAATGTTAACCATCTGTCACATATAAAACTCTCAATGTAAAAAAAATATTCTTAAACAATAAGTCCTTTTGGAGCTTTAATCATCCGCAGATGAATGGACCACGAGAATTAATTTTTACTTATGGGTACCGGGTATTTACCTTGCCATCCCACCAATAAACAGACTCGATTCCTGCACCCAGAGGAAAATTTATGGAATTGGTCACAATGTAATAAAGCAAAAAGACTACAGGGACCTCATAATAAAAATTGTGTTTGATCAGCTTTAATGCATTCAGTATCAGAATAGTAACCATACCATGATCGCAAGTGCTCAAGGAAACCACAGGTAGAATTACAAAATTTATAGAAACTTTCTGGCAGAAGAATATACATATATGACCCTTTCATAACATATCAGCATAATAATTACAGCAACACATGAAGTGCCTCATTAACAGCTAATAATTAAGTAACAAGTTTTCTGATTTTAATGTTGGAGAGCATCCTTATTCATGACAAGTGAAATGTGGTAGAGTAGAACTACAAAGTGGAAGAATAATTTGCTGCAAAACTGTGAAAGATCCAGAATAATCTTTTGAGCCTGAACCAAATATACTGAGCATAGCCTAATCACATTAACTTGATCAGTTTACAACCCTGCTAGATTAGCCTCTAGACTGGCATGTAAACTCTACCAGCATCCACGACAAAAAGATGAATGCATACCTGGTACACGGTTGACACACGCAGCAAGCTTTTCCGTAATAATGCTTTTTGAAAGCTTCTTGCCTGCATTAACGAAGATTTTTACACTTGAGATAACTGAGAACTGTACACGCACAAGTAAACATAAAATGTACTTCGTAAAAAAGTTATATTAAATTGAATCCTAGTCAAGCATGCAATAATTTTTGAATACAGACACCAGTGTCACGTTCTGACATGGACATGTGTCAGAGGTGGCAATGCTCTGAAATCAAACATGCAGGTATGTTTATATGTTCATTTTTTTAATCCCAAATAGGGTAAATTGCAAAAGACACCTCTGCACTATCACGTGTTGCGCCAAACCCCACAAACTACGAAAACCTGCACTTACACCCTTACATCTGGCGAGGTTAAATTTTCGTTAAAAAGTGGCATGTGTAGATCACGTGACCCCTATAACTTAACTTGTTTTTAAGAATATCCACCACCACGATCTTGTCCTCCTCTTCCACCACCACTACATACCTCTTACTCCACCACCACGACCATCTCCACCACCATCACCAACATAACAACAATCATTGCTATCCTCAACATCATCACTGTGCCATCCTCTCTTATCACCACCAGAATCATCCTTCCTCCAACACCATATCCCACCCACCATCATAACCACCTTAATTGTCACCACCTTCACCATCACACCTAATCCAAAATCCCTTATCAAACTGAAATGGGAACCATAACCCACCTCCTCTTCCTCCTTTCCACCAACACCATCACCCAACCCCATCTCTCCTTTTCCTCTCTACCATTATCATCATCTTAATAAAATTAGGTTTCTTTGGGAAAAAGATAATTAGGAATAAATTGAATATAATTAAACAAAATGAGTTACTGAATTAATTAGGGAATTAAGTGGGCCACATGAGTCTGGGTCACGTAATACTCACGTGACCCAATCGGATGAAAAAACTGATGAGGACATCACGCCGCTTAGGGGCCGATTGGATCGAGTCTATTTCAGGAAGTAGCGTAATGCAGTTCTTTGACTTTAACTTAGTTTTGTTTTAGACTTATTTTATGTCATCTAGTTAATGTAGTAGGTGTTCTTTTATGGGAGTTTAATACAACATCAGTTATTTCCTAAAAGTCGTTTCTTGTAAAGCCTATATAAGCCCCCCTTGACTATTTCATTGGATTATTGAATGATTAAAAAAAATTCCTCAAATATCCAGTTAAAATTCTTGAGTTTATTTTCTCTCAAGTTTTGGGTGAGATGCCCGCGTAAGGGGTGAAAACTTAAAATTCTATCCTATTTTAAATTTCAAATTTTGGTTACGATTTGAAGGTGATTGCAATCCAAGTTGATTTTACATCATTTGGTATCAGAGCCAAGTTTCTCAATTCCCTTCAATCTTTTCCCTATTCCAAATCTTCTCCTGTACCAAACCCCAGATCTAGATCCCAGATCCATTAAAAAAAATACAATGTAGAAAATTCCCAAATCTCTCCTCGAAATCTTATGAAAATTTGAAATCAAGACTGTTCATTCATCTTCAATTTCATCCCTTCTCCTTCAAATTCCGCTGCCGCCGCCACCGTCAACACCCACGCCCTCCGCCGCCACCATCTCAGTCATCGCAGTCTTCATCTTCGTCCTCTGATCAAACATCAGCATCATCGTCGTCATCAAACAACTCCTTCATACCACCCGACGCCAAGCTTCATCTTCTGCCAACCTGATCTCGCGTCGCAAATAACAATTATCGCGAGATCTCGTGCTTGCCTCACCGACGAGATCAAAATCACCTTCACCCACCATCTTCGACTAAGCCGGAACCCAACAACTTCAACTTGACTGCCCAAATTCGCCGTCGTTGATCGAAGCTGATCGAAGTGGATTGGAGCGAATAGGGGTAGATCGGAGCAGACGGTTCAGATCCGGGCCGTCTCCTTTGTTGCCGACCAATCCTCGACGCAACGGAGCCACGTCGCCGGTAAGATCGTCCCCTCCTTCCATCGTCATCCAAACCCATCGCCGACGAAGCTCCCCAAAGTGATTCAAAAACTTAACATTTTGATTTTAGAGGAGGAGGGGGGTCAATGCATGTTTTTATAGTTCATAGGGTTTGGTGCAAAACCTTTGACACTACATAGGTGTTTTCTGCAATCTAAACTTTCAGCTATACATGCACATTACACTAATTCATTAACCTCCCTCCTGAGCTTAACTCAAAAATCAGATAATTCACTAATAATCCGGCAACTTATAATTTTCACTAGTTAAACTCTTAACATAATTAACAAAAATTGAGGAACTAGTTTCTTTCTTTCAATATAAAGTTAAATATCTGATGTGTTACTAGGTTTTAACCTTGTTTAAAGGCATACACCTATTACTCTTCTTTACATGCTTCTTCTATTCAGAGAACTCTGAGTGGATTTTGCATACGGGTGCCTACCTATCATGCTTGTCCCGAAATGGAGTGGTTTGTTAGTTTTGAAAAACTAGATAGAGGCTTGGTGTCGTTTAATGACGGTCGCACATGCCATATGAAATGGATAGGTACAGTTCGCAACAAGTCAGCTGAGATGATGGGAGAGTTGAAGAATGTGAGGTATGTACCTCAATTGAAGAATGTGATTTTGAGTGGAGCTTTAGAGGCACAGGGCCTGAGAAGGACTCTTGGAGATGGCGTTCTCAAGATGTTCAGTGGCTCATTGGTTCTGAAGGGCATACAATACAATAATTTGTACTACTTGAATGGTAATGCAATTACTGAAAATTTGATGGCTTCAGAACGTTTGGATGATGATTCTACCAGGCAATGTTCAAAATAACGATAACGTAACGATGACGTTTTTTTTGTTATTTTAAGATAGTTTATTCTTATTTGTCATAGTGATGGATGAGCTTACTAGAGCGATTTAGGATGAGATATCGTGGTTATGCTATTTGCTGATGATATTGTCCTAGTCGATGTAACGAGAGCTAGGGTAAATGTCAAATTGGAGTTATGGAGGCAAACTCTAAAATCTCGAGATTTTAGATTAAGTATGGCCAAAACAGAGTATATGGAGTGTAAATTCAGTAAACAGGAAATTCGAAATTATAGCATTGTGAGACTAGATGGACAAGAAATACCGATGAGCAATCATTTTAAGTACTTGGGTTCTATTATCCAAAAGGGTGGGAAAATCAATAGTGATGTCAACCAAAGGATCCAAGCCGGCTGGTTGAAATGGAGAAGCGCGACAGGAGTTTTATGTGATCGTAATATTCTGTTATGACTGAAGGGAAAGTTTTATCGGACTGCTATTAGACCAACTTTATTATATGACACAAATGTTAGGCTATAAAAAGATACCATGCACAGAAGATGAGTGTAGCAGAGATGCGCATGCTTCGTTAGATGTGTGGTAACATGCGGAGAGATATGGTGAGAAATGAGGATATTCATACTAGGATAGGTGTAGCCTCTATAGAAGAGGAGAGAACTGCCTACGATGGTTTGGCCATGTGCGACGTAGACCTACGGATGTGCCAGTCCGGCGAGTAGAGCGTATCAATTTAGGGCAAGTTAAAAAAGCGCAGGGGAGACAGAAGAAAAGATGAATGGAGGTAATACGACCAGATATAGAGGCTAAAGGTCTTAGTGAAGGCATATTGCTCGATAGGAATGAGTGGAGAACGCTGATCCATGTGTCCGATCCGACGTAATTCTCTTTGGTTCATGTAGCCTACCCCAAATACTTGGGACAAATGGCTTAGTTGTTGTATGTTAAGATAGTTTATAACGTAACGCATAACATAGGTTACGTGATTTAATATTTATTTAATAAAAATAAATATATATACTATATTTAAAAATTTTAATAAATAAAAAATAATTCAAAAAATCTAAAAAATCAAAATAAATATATAACACATTTATCAAGTCTCACAACAAATTTTAGGAAGTATCACAATAATTTTTCACATTCACAAGTTATAACAAGCTCACAAACATAACAAATTTCAAAAGAAGTTCGCAAATATAATTCAAAGTCATATAAAACAAAGTAGTCATAATATTCTGGAATAATATCATGCCCTAATCTCATCTACTATGACTAAACCATACTCCTCCATGATGTACTCAGCATCCTCTGGATCGATATCATCCCTAGTCTCATTCACATCATCAATGACATGTCCTTTCCCTTTGTCCATGGAAAAACAACTATCTACCCTTTGTTTCTTTAGACTCATTATCAACCGCAATGCTAGTGCCTTCATTACCAAGTGCGGTGACATCTAGAAAATCTTTGTCCTCATCTTCTTTCCTTGCCTCATCTAGCCATGCAATATCATCCATAAGACAAGGCTCTTCGGTCTTTACAAGCCACTCATCATCGCTAGCAGGCTCCTCTATCAAAATTAGATCAATATGCAATCGCCTCCTACGAATATTCTTCTCTTGAAGCTTGATGTTGTACATAACATAAACGAGGAATTGCAAACGTAATTGCTCCAAGCGGCATCTTTTCTTTGAATGTACCTTCAACAAACAAATTTATTTATTAAAATTAAGTCATTTCTTATTTATTATAAAGAGTTATAACTTGTAAGTTGTAAGTTTTAACTTTTCTTACTTCCTCAAAAGTGCTTCAGTTGCGTTCACATCTGAAAGCACTAGTAGTAAGAGAGAATTCGAACTGTAAACTTTTGAAGTGTAGGAACTTCATCTCCAAATCTCTCCCACCAACCAGCTAAATGAGATTTAAGCGTTAGACATCGCATGACTAATCAAAGAATGAAAGAATCATAGATATTCACTAAATTATACCTGGACTATAAGCGTTCAAGGTCATTTGAGCTAACTGGTTTCCAAATTCTCCAAGCTTCTGTTTATAACTATCTAACTCCACATCAGCCTGTGCATACTCACGAATGTCGGGGATCATGCACTGCATGCACTCACGAAGACCTCTTCTTACCTCAGCATCATGCTAAAATTCTCGCTATAGAAACATCTTGGGTTTAGGAAGTACGCTGCCGCATGAAGAGGCCTATGCAACATACCCGTCCACCTCTGGTTAATCATATTCCAGTAAGGCATGTACTTCCTTTTACTGCCACCACATACATCCGGTATCTTCTCCTTTTCAGTATCAACCATGCCATAAAGAAAAGTCATAGATGGCCTCACATCCGAAACCACCTTTCGTAGAACATACACGAGTGGAAGTGTGGTGCTAAAGTAAAACAAAACTTTGGCCCAAAAACTTCTAGTAGAAATCACAGCTCTTTTTTCTTTCACTCCATTTGGTTTTTTGCCCAAGTGCTCCTATTGAATTCTTCGGATGCAAACATCTTTCTCAAAGGTTGTCTTAATTGGTACAACCTTCGTAGAGTCAAAAAGGAAGTAGCAAATCGTGTAATGGCCAGTCTTAGGAGTTCCTTACCCTTTGTGTGTGCTCGAAACAAATTAAGAATCCAACCATGGTTGTATATGAATTGGGTTATACCCTTTGCCATCTCAAGAGTCTCCGTGTGAATCTTCATCTTGCCTATGTCTTCAAGCATCAAGTCAAGGCAATGAGCAACGCAAGGAGTCCAATAAAGACATTTTCTTGTGTCCATAAGTCTTGCACCAGCATTCACATAAGATGCATGATTGTCGGTAATCACTTGAAGAACATGCTCCTCGCCAATCTCCGCCACCACCTTATCAAGTTGCTCCCACAAGAAAGCTCCGGTCTTGATCGACTCCGACACATCAATAGACTTATAAAAGAAAGTCCCCTCGGGTGAATTCACAAGAAAGTTTATCAAACTCCTACTCTTCCTATTTGTCCATCCATCCGACATCACCGTGCATCCATATTGCTTCCCAGCCGCCATGTGTGTCGCTTTAATCTTATCTATATCCTCTATCTCAGCCTTAAGTACACATGTACTTATCTCATAAGGGGATGACTGCTTCAAGCCTATCCCAAATGATCCGACCTCTTCTATCATCTCCTTCCAATAAGGAGATTGAATGATATTAAATGGAAGCCCAAGTACATAGATGCATCTCCCAATTTTTCTTACACATTTCTCTCTTGCCTCCTTATAAAAGCTCTCAAGTGTCAATTGGCGGGCTTCAAGATTGATAAATTTATTCATAGGCCCAAGCGTTCGGGGTTGGGAGTTGCTTCCGGCAGCGCTTTGCAATTCTTGGCTTACCACATCTTGTGATTCTCCCATCTTCCCAATTTCACGAATTATTGACTCCTTTTCCATCTCCATGACCAACATGTCTTTACAAGCTTGCTTCACATTGGACGGGACTTGCGCACAAATTTTAACGCCTTTTTTAGTACCGGCCAAGTGATGTTTAAGCCTAGAGATTCCAGCAGTTATTTTATGCTTGCAAAATTTGCAATAAAACACATTCAGAGGATTACCGGCTATATGATCCGCAAATTCATGTACGGGATCCAAACTTTTAGCCATGTTATTCAATCTACACAAACAAGCATGAATTATAACAATTAACAACTAACAAGCATGATAATTAAAATTGAATTATAACAATTAACAACTAATAAGCATGCTAATTTAGCAAAAAAAATATAACAAGCATGATAATTCTCTGTATTGAATTTAAAAGCATGATAATTAAATTGTATTATCTCCCCCATCACTCAAATATCTCTGCTCTCTCCCTTTATATCTCTCAGTCTATCTCCCCTTTAAACCTCCCTCCCCATCTCTCTCACCTCTATCCCCAACCCAATCTCTCTCTCTGCTCTCTCTCCCTCCCCATCTCTCTGCTATCTGGCTTTCTCCCTCCCGATCTCTCTCTGCACTCTCCCTCCCGTTCTCTCTGTGTGTGTGCTCTCTCCCCCTCCGATCTCTCTCTACGTGAGATCGGAGGGGTGAGAGCACACAGAGAGAGAATGGGAGGGAGAGAGTGCAGAGAAAGATCGAGAGGGAGAGAACTGGGAGAGAGAACCAGGGAGCAGAGAGAGACAGGGAGAGATGGGGAGGGGAGAGAGCTGAGAGAGAGATCGGGACTGAGAAAAATCAGGGGAGAGAGCTGAGAGTGTGATCAGTGGGCTAAAGAGAGATCAAAAGGGGAAAGATTGAGACCTGAGCGACGACGACTCACCGCCGGCGGTCGACAAGGCAGGTATGTCTCTTCTTCCTTTTATTTCTTCTTCTTTATTCTTCTTTCTTCTTTATTCAAGGCGCCAAGGACGAGGAAGTCGAACGACAACAAGAAACCTCTGACGGAAGGGAATCGACGACGGCGGCGTCTTCTTTCTTCTTCTCCCTTCGTTCTTTTTTTTGGTTCGCGGTGCCCTAGATCGAGAACGAGAAGGGCCTCGGGCTCCCTTTATATATTTTTTGATTTGCACAGTAATGTACATTACTGTGCATTATGTATTTAACGTAACGTAACGTACGTTACTGTGTAAAAAAACCCAGGTTATAAAGGTTTTTGTGTTTTTTACACCTATTTCGTAACGATTCCCTCGCGTTAATTATCGTAACGCGTTATAACGCGTTACATAACGCATTTTTTTGAACACTACTACCAGGTTATGACATTCGACGCTGGGACATGTTGGTTTGGATTTCTTTGCAAGTATTGACAATGCAAGGATTATTGGAAGGTATGTTGACATGCAATTTGGAGTCCTGTGAGCATTATGTTCTGGGCAAAGAGACAAAGGTGAAATTTGGCACCATTATTCACCGCACATGAGGTCGTCTTGATTTGGTTCACATGGACGTTTAGGGACCGACAAAGACTACATCACTTGGAGGTCATCGATACTTTATCTCTTTTGTTTATGATTTCTTTAGGCATTGTTGGCTATACCCGATGAAACAAAGGTTTGAAAGTCCTAAATTTGTTCGTGAAGTTGAAGAAATTGATGGAGAAATAAACTATCAGGAAGATCAAAGTGCTCAATTTGATAATGTTGGGGAGTACAAGAGGAATCAGTTCTTGCAATTTGGCCAGAACAATGATATTGATATGCACTTCACAGTTCGAAAACAGATTGGGGTAGCTAAGGCGATGAACCGTGCCTTACTGGAGAAGATTCGGTGTTTGTTATCTAATGCACAATTAGACGAGTCGTTTTGGGCTGAGGCTTTAGTATATACTATCTCATGAATAAGTTGGCATCGTCTACGATAGGAGGCAAAACTCTGTTAGAAATTTGGTTAGGTAGAACTGCTCAAGACTATAATTTACTAGGATATTTGGATGTCCTGCCTACTTTCGTGTCAAAGAAGATAAATTGGATCCTCGAGTAAAGGAGTCTGTATTTTTGGGTGTCAAAAGAAATTTGTAAGGTTACAAGTTGTGGGACACCAAACATAAGAAATTTGTGTTGAGCAGGTATGTCTAGTTCAATGAGGCTTCAATGTTAAGGCCTAACTTTCAGCATGTGAAGAGCAAGACCAAAGCGATATCGCAGCTGGTGGAGGATGATGCTACTCCACGTTCTCTAGTTGGTTCAGTATCATTTGAGATCTCACCGGATGTGACGCCTAGTGAAAATCATGTAGCCAGTTTGGATGCTCAACATGTTAAAAATTGATTTAATTGCAGCAAGAATAACCAAAAAAATCCACAAAAGTGAGTTGCGAAGAAGCGTGAATCTGAATTTGGTGAGCTTAATCAGCTTAAGTTGAAAACCGTTGTTCTCCATGACGATCGTGATGATGAGACCATATGACTCAGCCAGCTAGGTTTGTTGCTGCAGATTTGATTTCAGTTGATGAGTGAACTCTCTGAAGCTCGTTTGGATGAACTATGTGTGGCTTGATCCCTTGGGCAGGGGGTACGTAGGCAGCCGTAATGGTGCGACCTAGTTGCTGAGCTAAAATTGGTTATTCGTGGTTTTCGGCTCAGATTTAAGAAATCTTCACCGAGATGAAATTGTGGGGAGATGAAAATTGGAGTTTTCGGACACTAGCCCGAGCTTGATATGGAGAAGGAAACAATTGTGTGCACGTTGACCAGTCGACTGAACAGTCAACTAATCTGAGATTTAACAGAAACATTAGAGCTGGAGCATTGACCTACTAGTCGACTAATCTGATAGGCCAATCGACTAATCTGCACAGATCAATCAACTGACTTGCGCATTCTGACAGACCGAATTGAATTCGAGTTTTCATTTTTTGAAGAGAATTTGTATCCAATTTGGATTTTCTTCTATTAGTTGTTTCTCTGACTATAAATGCACGATTTTTGTACCCAAATTGTAAGAAGAGAATTTGAGAGTTCTAGGATTAGTTTGTTTGAGAGAATTCTATATTAATTGCTTAGGTTCTCTATTTTGGATCAGTTTTGATCAAGTTGGATATGCAAATCAATTTATAACCCTTGTAACTAAGTTGATTGAATAAAATCTTCTCCCTTCTGCCTTGTCGAACTTAGTTAAAACGTTTGTTTTCTCCTTAGTTATTTGTGTTCATGCTATATTTGTGTTGGTGATTGACGTAAGGTGTTTGATATTCTAATATTGATCTGAGATTTGGTGATTCCTCCGGAGTCCACGTGCAACACATTTTGCCTTCAGTTTGGATGACCAAATTAGACCAAGCATCAAATAGCAAATCTTATCAACTTTCAATATGTCTTCGTAGCGGTGCCAATTTGATGAATTTGAAGAAATACCTGCTTCTTTATTTGGAACAGTGACATAGACGACGATCGAGGGCACGGTGGCGGAAGCAGCCTCCATTGCTGAAGAAGAAGACTGCAGAGCTCGTGCAGGCGATTGGCTCCCAAACTTGGACCTGCGCATGCGATTGAAGCCATACAGAGCTCTAAGTTTCCAAATAAAGGGAAAATTGGCTCAATCGTTAAAAGTATACCTAAAAAGAGGGATTTTGCAGTGGGATTGAGCGCACCCCGTTCTGTAAGCGAGAGCGGCGAGGGCGCTGGCGCTGAGGATCCACAGGGCTCCGACGATCGGAGCGCGGCGGCGGAGAAGCCGGGAGGCGGCGGAAAACGCGGGCGGGCGACGAGAAGGGGGAGGGATCGGGAGAGTTCTAGCGACGAGGGTTTGCAGAGGCATCGAACCGACCCGAATTTATACTGCTTGCGCTAAATTATTTGATTCGATTCCATTCCATCAAAGAGAGTAAGAGCTCACTTCTTCCTGAAGCAAGAAAGGCTTCTTATCGGGCCGGGCCGACTTGGGAATGGATATTCTTCAGTTGGGCTGGACCAAAGCTAATCTCCGTGAATCGACCTGAGAATTGGGGCGCAGTAAGTTTTTCGGTGTTTGAATATTGTTGAGAAGTGTGATTTGAAAAATGTTATATCTTTTTCGGCGTTTGGATGATAATGTGGAAGTAGAAGTGAAAAAGTTGACCATAAAGTTGATCGCAAAATAATATTAAAATAAAAATTAATTATGAAAAAAATCAGACTGTCATTAGAATGGGAGTTAGATTTGCATGACCATAGAATTAATTGTTTTGAGTTACATCTTATTACAAATGAGATTTACATGATCAAAAAATTAACTGTAACACCTTGAAAGTGGGAAAATGATTATGTAAAAGAGAGGTGTAAAAGGAAAAGAGAAAAGAAAAGGGGTTTTTCTATTTTTCTTTTCCGATGTTTGGATGGACAATAGAAGTGGGAAATGAGGCCTCCCACTTCCTCACTTCCTTACCTCCTTGTACATCCAAACAGCCCCGAGTGAGAGGTAGTGTGTAACAAGTCAATTTGATTATATATCTGAATATATTTTGTAGAGAGAGACTTAGCTACTTCCTAAAAGATTTAAATATGAATAATTCTTCTCATTCAAATTCAATATTACAGTGTTCAAATACAAGATCCAGTCTATTGAAGTTGATCTACTTTATTTAAAACAATTTAAAACTAAAAAAAAATCAAGTGTTTTATATTTTTTTTTCATGCATCAAGTAGGCACAAAATGGAAGGCCAAAAGTAACATATTACTTAGATTTATGATTTTAGACATACAAATTCTCGATCCGACAATTTGATCATGATCTAAACATTTAAAAACCCTCACATGCCAATTTTTTCTAGGTTTCAAATATTCTACACTGTTAACTTAACAAACTCACTATTTCGGCCGTCCATTTTGTGTCTACTTGATGAATAAGCAAATAATATTCAATACAATTGAATTTTTATTTTTAATCACACTTAACAATGTAGATCAAATTTCAACAGAGTGAAAATTCAATTTGAATGACCTAATATTGAATTTGAATGAGAAGGATTTATATCCATATCTTTCACAAAGGACTCAAGTTTCTCTCATATTATGTATATATTTTTGAAAATTTTGTCAATTAATTTAATTAATGATTGGATTCAATTTGCCAATGAAATAGTTGGATCGGGCATGTTGTTGAGGTGTAGGCGCGTGTCACCAAATTTATCTCGTGCTTCATTAATTTTTTGAGAGAAAAAAGTGATAAAAAAATAAAAGAAAACTAGAAGAGATGATGGGGACAAAGATTTAACGTGATTCGAAAATGTTAATACGCACAAGTGATGACTGATGAATCATCTCTTAACTTTCATTCATAAGTCCATCATGTGATAAACCATCAATTATATAGTTATTATATCACACAAACTTAGATCCAATCAAAGAGAAATTCCCTTACAAAACACATTTTTGAATACAAATATGACCAGTGTTTAAAAAAACACTAAATATGTTAAAGAGACAGAGAATAAAAGCTAACCTAATTTGAGGAAAATTTTAAATACTTTCCAACATGCTAGAAAAGCTTCAGCCAAACAGCTTTTTTTTAAGAAAGGAGAAAACAAAATACAGAATTCAAAAGAAAAATAAGCTGGAGTTGCGAACAATTTAGTTTGCAGCTCTCAGGATTTCCTCCCACCAGCCCAAAATGCCATCAAAGAATCAATCTGCAGCATGAGACAATTATGAAAAGAAGCACAGTTCTGGAAATTTTTTTGTTTCTCTCTTCTCAAACAATCCAAGGAAAGAGGCATGAAGAATTCATGCCACTCCGTTTGGAATTTTTTCCCCCTTTCGAACACTCGACCTTCCCCAAAAACTCTTCTATAAAGTATAAGTAGATTTAGATGCGTGGTTGTGGTGGAGAATTTCAGTCTCGTGCGATCTGACGACGATCGATCCGCACCTGAAGTAGAGTAAGAAAGTGGTGATTGTGCAAGTAAAAAAATAATGCAAAGCACAAAAAAGAAGTCACACAAGATTTTACGTGCAAACCCAACTCGGGAAAAAACTACGAGGAGAAGGAGAAGAATCCACCATAATTCGCAAGTTACAGGAATTACAAGAATTGAATGTCAGAGTCTCAGTGTTGGCTTTAGCTGGAAGCAAAAGGATTAAGAAAAGAGTTCCCTTCTCATTGGAGGAGAATGTCTATTTATACTTGATTAGATCTGCGTGCATAGGGCGGATGGTAAGGGCGCGATCCTCGTAACTGCATGATTTGCACGCATAGATTTGTTGAACGACCGTGATTGTTAACGCTGGACTATTGGGAGTGCATGCAGAGAAATTCGTCTCTGCCCATAACTGCAAAGACTGGATGACATTCACGTTATGAACGTGAAGAAAGATAAGATTGCGTAACTGAAGGCGGAGATCAGGGATGATCTGTTGTCGAAGTTGTCTTGCGTGGGCTGAAGTCTCCAGAATGGGGAGAGCTCTAGGATGGCTGAGAGCATTAGAGCTGCCGGAATGGAAGCGTCCTCGGGGGAAGAACGACTTCTGAAATGGCTCCGGAGTAACGGGGCTTTTGGTTATTAGGACACATGTCATTGTCCTGTGAGGGTCAAATTTTAACTACTATAGATACCCCCCGCTCTTCCGCTTGTCGGAGCCTACGGAAGAGAAGCTTAGAGAGCGGAGTTGGTGAGAGATTATTTAGTGCCTCAAGTTCTTCTTGATACTCGTGGGCATGGGAGGATCTGGATTATTAATGCAGATCTTCTGGCTTGATGTGGAGATTGCTCTACTAACTGACAACTGGCGTGCCGATTGATCTCGTTTTGAGTCGCTCATTTTTTTGGGGGTGAGGATCATTCTAAAGAATATGACCCTTCCTCTATATAGGGTGTACGAGGAAGGAAGAGAGGGAGCTTTTTAGTCAGGGGTAAAGGCGAAATTGCTTCTCACCCTGGAGTCTGATCCTTTTCCTTAAAACAATAAAGTGGAGAAATACTGCTTTCACCTTCTCGGATGTTTTGCCAGAGTCTGTCTGGTTGGACGTCACTGCCTTGCTCTTGAAGGGATTCTTGGGGACCGTCACGGAGAGCGGTGCTGGTTTGATTGCCTTGGAGGCGTGTGGGCTGCTGTTGAGGATACGGTTGCCCGCTTAAGAGCCATGGCAGTTGACTGCTTCCGAGAGATCTCTTCCGACGAACAAGTTTTTGTTGCTCTTGTATTGGGGGTCTAGTCATGGTGGCAGAATGAGTTTCCGGATCTCTTATATCTCTTTTTTAAAAGTATAAACACAAGGATATAAATGATTTCATGATTCCATTTGTCAGTTGCAACGACATAATGAAACTTAATGAAATATAATTGCATGTATTTCGTAACGAAAATGACTAAGTCATGTTTAGATCTTGCCTGATTTGTATTGTGGAATGATCATACCCCTTTAGAGGCCTGATTTTCGAATGGCAAGAACGTGTTTGTGTTACTGTCTCCAGATGGTGTCTCCATCTCTAAGCGTATAGACGTTGAGTAAAGGGAGGACTTCAGTTGCGCAGATGGACTGGGCTGTTTGGTTGGCTGCCCAACTGGGCGGGCGAGCCGAGGGGAGCCCGGAGGCTGAGATTGGTGCTATTGTTCTCGAGTGGGGGTTTTCCTTCTCAGAACACACGAGCATAGGATTCTAAGTCAGGGTAACCCTCAGCTATGGAGCTGGGCAGGCAGTTACTCAATTGAGGATGAGCCTTCCGGGGGCAGTTGTCCATTAGAGGATGAGCCTTAGGAACCCAAAAATGGTTGTTTGTATCAAGATTCTCGAGTAAGGGATTCCCTCCTTGGAATACAAACAAACTGACAATAGCCCAGTCATGAATGAACCTTCCAGATGGTAGTGCCCAATTGGGGATGAGCCGTGATAGTTGCCTTATAAAGATGAACCTTTCGGACAATAGTTGCCTGATTGAGGATGAGCCTTCCGTAGGGCAGTTGCCAAATCAGAGATGAGCCTTGAGGATGGCAATTTCCTGATGGGAGAATGAGCCTTTCGGAAGGCGGTTACCCAATGAGGGATTGAGCCAGAGAATGCCCGAAGGCATATACTTGTGTAGTTATTCTCAAGTGGGGGCTTCCCTCCTCGGAACACTTGAATAGAGGTCTCCGGGTGAAGGGAGCCTTCAACCACAGAGTTGAGACTGGCAGTGACCTTATTAGGGATGAGCCAGAGTGATTTCGGAAATGAACACTTGTGTTGTCATTCTCGAGTGGGGGGCTTCTCCTTGGAATGCACAGATAGAAGTCTCTATAAGATGCGCTCGTGAGTTGGTCGCATGGGCTGGTGAGCGGATTGGCAGATCCTGTAGAGGACGTAGATAGCCGGGAGCCAGATGTTGAAGTTGTTTGATCTCGAGTGGGGGAATCTCTCGTCGGATGTACAGCCATAACTCCATAGAAAAGAGCTCGTAGGCTGACCGAGTTAGGGCCGATGAGCAGGTTCTGTGGATTCTGAGAAGGATATATAGAAGCCATTAATAGTTGGAATGTATTTTTATTAAATAATTTTAATAAAATACATAAAAAGTGAATACGATACATGGAGCTTTTATCTGTTAGAAGAACTTCCCTGTTCATATTTTTCGAGTTGGTCTTAGTCAACCGCTCGGTCTTGAGTGCCAATGTGTTAAGGTCGAGCCGAAGACAGGGTTTCCTGTTGTCTTTCTGTCTTGGAGGGAGCTTCGGGTTAAGGACGTATTTTCAAATATAACCTAGTTAGACAAGACCCTCAAGATACTTACGAAGAGACCCGCACTGAGAAGTTCGGTGTCCCTTACTGTCATGAAAGGAGCAGTAGTCTTTCACTCCAAAAAGAGCAAGATCGTGTTGCTTCGGTTTCAGACGCTTCACGCAGGGTTGGCCCTTGATGGCTACGAAGATGTCCTGAATCGGGGGCTTCAACAGAGTGAAGATGTCGTCCACCCGTAAGTTCAAAGTGGAATCTGCTAGTGTCCCGAGAATGGTTGCTTCTTGAAAGCACCACGCCCGTGAACCTGGTTGTTGTTGTGGCTTTGATTTTGCTCCGTTGTCGCGATGGTTGAAAGATTGATTGGTGGACCTCCAACTGGATGCATGGTTGGGCTCAATATAAAATCTCGCTCCAACGGGTAAGGTTGTACTTCACCAGATGCTTGTATAGCAGGTAGGTAACCCGTAACCCATTGATGAACGCGAGAGCGCAGGCGTCCTCGCTGCAGTTGTGTACGTTGGCTAGCTGATTCTGAAAGTAACCAATATACGCATTAAGACTGTCACAGGGTCTCATCTTGACAAAGAGGAGATGATAGTTGTTCTGCTTAAACTCCTGACGAGAGGAATACTGGGAGAGGAACAAGCTGGTGAGATCCTCGAAGCTGCGGATCTTGGCGGAAGAGAGTATAACCAATCGGAGGCTACTCCCTTCAAACTGGAGGGGAAGATCTGAGACAAGATGGAGTCATTTCTGTCATGGATCACCATCTTGTCCTGATACTGACAAAGCTGCTGGAACAAGTCGCTCTGACTAGAGTAGCAGTCAGAGGTCAAAATCGTGAATTTCTTGGAAAATTCACATCCCAATATCCTCGGAGAAGGGGGAGTTGGATGCATCGGTGGTGATAGCTCTAAGTCTACCGTGATGCGGTATTCTTTCTTTTTTGACTCGCTTCAGGACAAGTTTGTCAAGATCTTGGACACGAAAGAACTCTACCTTTCTCCGAGAGTGATCATGTTGATCTCTCGTGCGGGGACGAGATAAACTTGAGCCACTATCAGATTGTTTCGAAAGAGTAGGAGAGGCTGTTTCACGCTACCTTCGACTTGAGAGTGCTCACTGCTTGGGGCCTCGATAGCAGTAGGTCTTTCTGGCGATGAAGGCGGCCCTTGGGTACTTTGGAGGGTGGTGGATTTGGATGAGGAGTTGGTCATTTAATTGCTTCATCTCCTCTAGTTCATGGACCGTGTTTTCTCGATCATGTGCTGCTTGCTCCTGCTCGCGGTCGATCTGGGCTTGCTGCTTCACTATCTTCTTTTTCATGTCAGTGAACATATGGAGGAGTTGGTTTTCATAGATTGATGGCAGGTGGATGTCTCTGGACCCCTTGTGAAGGTGCAGAGACAATATCTTTCACGATGGGCTGAGGTTAAGGCTGCTCGAGTGGATGATAACTCCAACGGTGGAAATGGATTTGCCTTTGAAAGTGGTCCCATCGCTAGTAGTCTGCTACTTTTTCGGGACCATGACTCTTTGGAGAGGCTTTTTGAGGATGAATTTGGTTGGGGAGAGATTTGAGTATTGGGACTCAGCTCGTAACGGAACACCAGTTTGTGGTGGAGATTTTCCATCGCATACGATTTGACGTTCGATCCACACTACAAACGAGAGTAAGAAAGTGGGGAGTGTGTAAGTAAAAATAATGCAAAGCACTGAAAAGAAGAGACAAGTTTTTTATGTGAAAACTCAAATCAAGAAAAAACCACGAAGAGGAGGAGGAGAAGAATCCACAATAATTTGCAGGTTACAGGAATTACAAGAATTGAATGCCAGAGTCTCAATGCTGGGCTTAGCTGAAAGCAAAAAGATCCAGAAATGAGTCCCCTTCTCACTGGAGGAGAAGGTCTATTTATACTTAATCAGATCTGTGTGCATAGAGGCGGATGGTACCGGTGCGGTCCTCATAACTGCGTGATCTGCATGTGTAGATATATTGTAATGACCATGATTATTGGCACTGGACTGTTGGGATTGTATGCAGAGAAATTCACCTATGTTCATAACTGCCCATGCTAGAGGGCGTTTCACACTATAAACGTAGAGAAAGATCAGGCTGCGTAACTGAAGGCGGAGATCAGGGATGATCTGTTGCTGAAATTATCTTGTGTGGAGCTGAAGTCTTCAAAGTAGGGGGCTCCGAGATGGCTGAGACCATCAGAGCTACCAAGATGGAAGAGTCCTCGGGAGAAGAACGACTTCTGGAATAGCTCCGGAGTGACGGAGGTGTTGGCCCGGAGGCCTTCCTCTCTAGTTTTGATGATGATTAACTCATGTAGTTATGTTTACTAATAATCTTGTGATTTTAGTTTCAGATCAATAAGCAAGATATTAGTTGGTGATTAACTTCAACAAAGGAGTTTTGAAGCCTTTCACTTGGTGATTCCCGTGCCCGAGCATCAAGATCATACCTTTGCACTCGGTGGATCACGTTTGGGATGAGTCGGCTTGAAGATGGGAGATCATCAAGAAGACTTAGGTATCCTAGTTTAGTTTTGTGTGTTTTAGATCCATGTGTAAAGATAAGAATAGTTGATATGCTCAAGTGCACAACACACACAAGATTTATGTTTTGGATTTGATTTTCATGAATAGTTGATCAAAACAAGTTTAAATGATTTTTATGTATATTAGATGTGTTCAATATACATACATGCTTCATATCTTAAACAAACTTATTTTGATATGTCTATTCATGTGTTTTAGGAAAAATCAGATTTCCTATTGAAAAATCCAAGTTTGACAAAATACTAGTTTTGGTTTGGTAAAAATGATAAGACACAAAAATAGTCTAACTTGCTTGATATTTGAGTTGAAATTTTTATCACATGTTTATATATCAATGCAAAATGTTAAAACTATTTTTGTGGATTTTTAGAAGAGTTAAAAGATTTTTTAAAAATATTTTAACATGTTTTTCTGACCCAGTTTCTGACCCAGAACTGTGCTGACAGGCCATGCTGGTCGACCGGGCGGTCGACCGACGTGCACAGACCTGTGCACGTCTGCTGGCACAGTGGACCGGTCGGCCGGTCGGCCGACCGGATCAGAGAGCCTTGCTCTCTGTATCTGGGCGGTCGACCGAGCGGTCGGCCGGAGCAGAGAAGTCTGCTCTCTGTATCTGGGCGGTCGGCCGTGCGGTCGATCGGATGCCCCAACGGTCATATTTCTGACCGTTGGCGGTCGACCGGGCCGGTCGACCGCAAGCCTGTCAGGCTGCCAGATCAGCCTAACGGCTAGTTTTCTGTTTGGCCTATATAAACCCCATTTCTTTGGGATTTTGGCTAAGTTTTCATGAGCTAAAATTTCTCTCTATTCTTGGTGTTTAAAAGAAGTTTTCAAAAGAGTTTAAGTGCCAAAAAGATTCATCTATTTGTTTTTAAGTGTTTTGTTATTTTTCAAAGAAAATAGGTTTTTGGGAATTGGTTTCTTGTTCTTCATTTCCATATTAATTTGGTATTTTCCCAAGAGATTTTCTTTGATCAAAACACTTTATTTTTCCACACTTGAGCTATCTTCTATCCTAATCTATTTAGGATCTTTGTTTTGTGGAAAAGAGAGTTTGTGGTTGAAAGAGACCACTTGTTGTAAACCCTTTTCATTGTTGGGTACCCCCTCTTTGGTAGAGGTTGAGGTTGTGTTTGCTCCCTCTATTGTGAGGTGGAGATTGTTTGTTGGCTACGGGCCTTATCCCTCTTCGGTAGAGGTGGATTGTGGTTGTATTGCCTCGGTGGTATTGTAAGGTTGAGAGAGAGGAGTTCGGTACTCCTTTAGTGGATTAGAAATCCTTCTCGGTGAAGGCGGGGACGTAGAGCTAGGGGCTCGAACCTCGGAACATATCTTTGTGTTTGCGTTTGATCCATTGCCTCTTAACCCTCTCTCTCTTTCAATTGTGCAAAGCGTCATTCATATCATCATATCATATTTGCTTGTGTTGTGCCTTGCATATATTCATATTGTTATATCTCTTATATGCTTGGATTGTTTGTGTGTGCCTCACTTGTACTTAACCACAAGAGCTTCATATAGCACCTCAACCCATATCTAGGGGAATCAAGAGGAGTTAGTCCACAGCCCTTCACGGGGAATTCGGCTACACTTGTGTGTTGTACTAAGTGTGATTGCAATATTTGTTTAAGTTTCCGCATTTAGCGCATTTAGTATCTAGATTAGCATTTACACCTATTCACCCCCCCTCTAGGTGTTTTTCAGGAGGCTCCTAGTTGGTAAGGCACGTGTCATTATCTTGTGAGGGTAGAATTTTGATAACTGCAGTAGTCATATATGTCTTTGCATACTTTTGTTATATATTCATGTTGGGTATTCATGTAAGAATATAGTCCCACATTAGAAAGTGATTAGCAAAGTGATGGATTAAAATAGTAAATCGGGAACGCTACCTATTTGCTTAACCTTTTGAGTCAGATTGGGGCTCAGTCTCTATTTAAGACTCATCATGTTTCCCAGTGGAGCCCCTGTAATTTTCTAACAGTGGTGACCCTGCGTTATTTGGCTCGCTCTCCTTCGGAACTGTCATCTCATGCTTGATCTCACGCTTTCTGCAGTCCTCCTCAAAAAGACTTGTGTATTCGCTCCCTTTGTTAGAACAAACTGCCTTGAGTGACAACCATGTCTGTAACGCCCCGATCCCGCGAGTACTGAGACATTACTGTGACGTATATTCGTAGGTCGAAAATACCCTCACGTGTATATGCTAAGCATCAGTAAAGACAAGAATCAGAGTACGGAAGCATGTGGTGCATTATACATTCTAATATATGAGTAAAATTACAAAGTTATCATAGGATGTGACATAATATTACATAAATATTATATCACCGATAAGCGTAAAATGTGAAAATACAAAGAGATTTATAAGTATGAACAATACAAAATGCGCTCACGAGTTAAAAGAAAAACTTGAGAGACGAGCAGGGGGCCTGGAAGGATGGAGTCCTGGACTGGTCTTCCGCTGATTCACGACGCTTCCGTTGCGCCACTCTGATCAACAAGATGAATCCACCAGCTCCAAGCTCTGAGATCTGAACATGAGGATCCAGGGGAGTCAAAACTCCTCAACGAGTAGTATGGTGAATGTCAAGTAGTGTGTAGGGATAAGCATGTGTGTATCGATAAATCCGAATCATAAACATGCATTGAAAATCGCATCGTGAGCATAAGCACACATGCACAGGAATGAGAAATTAAATGATGGGATAAGTAGATGTGACAAAACCAGTAGTACGGGCTCACTTGATAAATTCATGAGATTGATACCTCGATGGGATAATCCAAATAAGAAAACTCTCATATATATACCATATACCGCATGTCTCCATTGACTGAATATGCATAACCTAAGCTGTCCACAATAACAGTTAAATAGAACAATATAAATCATCAGAAAATTATATGATAACCAAGTATCCGTATAAATCAAGAATAAACAAGTCAAAAGGTTAAGTACAGCAGTTCAAGTGTAATGTCAGGCATGAGACAAGCTTTGTACAGTATGACAAAAGCAGGAGATCAGTGAAGTAGCATATAGGTGGTAAACATGAAATATAATAATGATTAATAAGATAGGAAATTCGAAGTAAAACCCGATGGAAGCAAATACAGTAAAACCAGTGGTATAACCCAGTTGCAAATCAAGACAACGAGTTATTATCTTGGCATCTTATTATTATTACTCGTCTGATCTATATATCTAGATATGTATCCTAGTGTACATCTCAACACACATATATCCATATATAAGTAAGTCAAGGTTGGTTATTGGAAGCTGATGAAGAAGTGGTAGCTCCTATTTATAGTGGTTCCCGTCCGTTCAGGACACAGCCAATGGGTGCCTAAAATCATCCTAATACGCATCTTCTGGGTGCCTAAAAGCATCTTAACATGAATCGTTAGTTTAGTTATCCACCGCTTTAAGTAAGACAACATACCAGCATCCATCACCCCCCCTGTAACACCCCGACCGCGGTACGGAGACGTTACTGCGACGTGTATACGCAGGTCGAAAATACCCTCATGTATATATGCTAAGCATCAGTACAAGTAAGAATCAGAGTATGAAAGCACGTGGTGCTTTATACATTCCAACATATGAGTATAATTACAAAGTTATCACAGGAAGTGACACAATGTTACAATAATATTACATCACCAATATGACGCAAATGCGAGAATACAAAGGATAGACAAGTATGAACAATAAAAAAGAGGCTCAGAGTCATAACATAAAAATTCTAGAGTCGAGTAGGGAGGCCTGGAAGGATAGGGCTCCGGACGGTCCGGTGATCCACGCTTCAGCTGCGCATCTCTGATCAACATCTGGGAGAATCTACTAGCTCCAAGCTCCAAAATCTGGACATGAGGATCCATGAGAGTCAGAACTCCCCAGCGAATGGTGATGCTAGTTCCAAATGGCGTGCAAGATCAAGCACACGTGTATCGATAAATCTGAATCATAAACATGCATTAAAAATCGTGTCGTGAGCATAAGCATACAGGAGCAAGTAGATATATAGCATGTGATATCAAGTAGGGAATACTCATGGTATGATAAGATAAGAGCAGGAGACTGGTGGAATAGAAAACAAGTGGTAAGCAGGATGTAAGCAGCTATAATATAGTAATGATCATAAAACCGGAAATTCAAAGTGAACCCGATAGAAGTAAATTCGGCAAAGCATACGACAGATTCATAGTTGACATCTTTTATTATTACTATTATTATTACTCGTCTTACCCAGATGTTTAGATATGTGAACTAGCGTCCCAGCACACATATATCCATATTTGAGTAAAGCAAGGTTGTTATCGAAATCCAACAGGGGTATCAACGAACAATGTTTACAGTAGGTCCCGTGCATATCCGAGACTACGGCCATGATGTTCCGTTGCTAGTGTACAGAACCACCGCAAGGTGACCAGGAGGGTCTTAGAGGATGCCCATTTCAAGATGGAACCAAGAAGGAGGGAGCCAGCACTCCCCTCGGTCACCTGGAGGCCCTCAGGTCAGACTGAAAGTTTTAGTTGCACAACATGCCTAATATCACTGTAAACACGAACATATATTGATATCCGCAAGTTTCCCCCGACCCGATGTAAGTTGTCCCATTGTATGGTTTATTAGATAATTATCAAATTTCGGAAATGAGCAGGAACAAGCCAGGAATATCAGGAACACTGGTGTATCAGGAATACGGTTTGTACTGAAATATATCAAGATGTAAGAAAGATGTCAGGTCATCATTCCCGTTATCGTGATAATTATAAGAGTCAAGTACGTCATGCCGGGTATCAAGTAATAGCATGACAGGAGGGTGATATCAGGCAGGTGACAAGTGATAGCATGGTATATGTAAGCACGTCAAGTATAAGCATGTCAAGCAATACAAGAAAATAGTACCGATATACGAGTTTGGTACGAATACCGAAAAACCAAGCAGTTTCAGAAAAAACAGTATAAGTAGGATTTTAAACTCTTCACAATCATTAATAAAAGAATTAATAAACAGGCAAGCAGGTAATTAGCGAGCAAGCGACATCCAAGCGGAGCTAAGCAAGCTGGAGGTATGGACAACAAATAGTGTTTAACACTAAAGCGCCTGGCGAGGTTACCTGGACGACTCGGTTTAAAGTGCGAGTAGAAAATCTGGCAGCATCTCGCCTAGACGAATCTAGTAGTAAAGCACTGAGTGCTAAACATGCCTATCAAGAGGAGCTGAAAGACCTGACGGTCTAAGCGCACTTCTCTTCCGAGGTAGTGGGCGAGAGCCCGGAGGCTAAAATACGCTCGGGGTCTAAGCGCACTCTCGGTAGCTACCACGAAACCCATAAGGGTGCAAGCCTAGAACCATTGGGTAGTAAGCCCGGGAGTGAGCAGAAACCCAGAGTCGGTACAAGAGTGACTGCACGAGATGTAAGTACCACGCGAGCATACATATAAGCGTGATAATATCTAAATTACTGAGGAGTGGAGAAGCCCGGGGGCTGATAGCCGGAGGCCGAATAGAGAACCCGGAGGCTGATAGGGCCCAAAGGCCGAATAGAGAGCCCGGAGGCTAAACGACCACGAAGGGTCGGCCACGCATGGTATATAACAGTAAAAAGAGTTCATCACAGGCATGGTATATGTGTTGGCCCATAGGCCTTCCACCCTAGTTTTGATGATGATTAACTCATGTAGTTATGTTTACTAATAATCTTGTGTTGTTTAAGTTTCAGGTCATTAACCAAGATATTAGTTGGTGATTAGCTTTAACAAGGAGTTTAGAAGCTTTTCATGGTGATTCCGGTGCCAAAGCTTAAAGATCATTCCTTTGCACTTGGTGGATCACGGTTTGGGAGCAAGTCTACTTGAAGATGAAGATCATCAAGAAGACTTAGGTATCCTAGTTTAGATAGTGTGTTTAGATCCATTTGTAAAGCTTAGTATAGTTGATATGCTCAAGTGCACATAACACACACGTTTTATGTTTTGGTTTTGGTTTTCATGAATAGTAGATCAAAACAAGTTTACTTTATTTTTATGTATATTAGATATGTTCTAGATATACATACATGTTTTAAACTTGCTAGACAAACTTATTTTGACTTTCCTATTCATGTATTAAAAAATCCAAGTTTGATAAAAATACAAGTGTTGGTTTTGATAAAATTTGCAAGACTCAAAAATGAATTGATATGTGATATATGTCTTGAAATTGTTATCACAAGTTTGTGTTTCAATACAAAGTGTTAAAACTATTTTTGGTGATTTTTAGAAAAGATAAAAAGATTTTTCAAAATATGTTTTAACCCAGATTCTGACCCAGGTTTGTGCTGACAGGCTAGGTCGGTCGACCGTATGGGTCAACCGCACAAAGGGCCGGTCGACCCATGGGGTCGACCGACGTGCACAGACTTGTGCACGTCTGGCAGGCACAAACTCGGTCGACCGTAAGGGTCGACCGGGTCTGAGAGCAGAGCTCTCTGTTTGTTTGGGTCGACCGGGGCGGTCGATCGTGGTTGCCCAACGGTCACATTTCTGACCGTTGGCGGTCGACCAGGCCGGTCGACCGGTAGCCTGTCAGGCTGCCAGCTCAGCCTAACGGCTAGTTTTCTGATGGGCCTATAAAAACCCCATTTCTTTGGGATTTTGGCCAAGATTTTTAGAGCTAATTTTTCCCTACTCTCTGGTCTTAAAAGAAGTTTTTAAAAGAGTTTAAGTGCCAAAAAGTTTTCATCTTAATTGTTTCACAAGGATTTTGGAAAATCAAAGAAAATAGGAATTTGGGATATTTGTATTAGTTTTCATTCTCTATCTTTTACAAGAGTTTTCCCAAGTATTTTCTTTGTTGCTTGTTTCCAAAAACACCTTGTTTCCACACTTGAGCCTATCTTCTATCCTAATCTATTAGGATCTTGTTTTGTGGAAAAGAAAAAGGAAAGAGGTTTGTGGTTGAGACATACCACTTGTTGTAAACCCTTGATTTCTTGGTTGCTCCTCTTTGGTAGAGGTTGAGGTTGTGTAATTGGAGATTGTTGTTTGCTCCCTCTTGTGTGAGGTGGAGCTTGGTGGTTGTATCCCTCTTGGTAGAGGTGATTGTTGGTTATTGTATTGGCTACGGGCCTACCCCTCGGTTGTGAGGTGGTTGTTTGAGAGAGGAGTTTGGTACTCTTAGAGTTGTAACAAATCCTCTTCGGTAGAGGTTCCCTCGGTGGGAGATAGTGGATTGGAAATCCTACACGGTGGTGTAGGTGGGGATGTAGAGGTAGGGGCTCGAACCTCGAAACATATCTTGTCTTAGCGTTTGATCCATTGTCTCTCTAACTCTCTCTCTCATTTAATTGTGCAAAGCATCATTCATAACATCATATCATATTTGCTTGTGTTGAGCATAATTCATATTGCCATATCATATCTATTTGCTTGTGTTGGCCTTGCATATATTCATATTGATATATCATCTTATATGCTTGGTTGTTTGTGTGTGCCTCACTTGTACTTAATCAACAAGAGCTTCACATAGCACCTCAACCCATATCTAGGGGAATCAAGAGGAGTTAGTCCAGAGCCCTTCACGGGGAATTCGGCTACACTTGTTGATTGTACTAAGTGTGATTGCAATATTATTTTAAGCTTCCGCATTTAGAGCACTTAGTTCACTAGATTAGCACTTGCACCTATTCACCCCCCTCTAGGTGTTTTTCAATTGGTATCAGAGCTAGTGCTCCTGATATTAGGCTTAACATCCTAGGAGTGAGATCCATTGGTTGCTAATCTTGTTTGCATTTGCTTATTTGCACACATATAGTTTGGACCCATGGCCTTCATGACCCCACCTATGTTTGACCCTTCCAACATTGTTGTTTGGAAGATTAGAATGACCGTTTATTTACAAACCCTAGGGCATAAGGTTTACCTTGCCATTACCAAGGAATCCTACCTTAGTGATAGCATGCATATAGGGGCCAATGCACAAGCCCTTGAGGCTATTAGAAGCACATTATCTAAAGATTATCTTTACGTGTTTCTAACATTGATTCGCCTTTGCAGTGTGGAATTTATTGACAACCACCACCACCTCAGAGCTTCAAGTACAAATCCAAGAAGAGGAGACTAGTGGAGAATCCGATTCTCAATGCTTCATGGTCCAAGGGAATGACTCCCTTGAGGTACAATCGGAAACCCACTTAGATAGTGATGATTGCTCTAGTTCTTCAAATGATTATGTTGATCCCCATGCTTTGAATGAAGAACTATCTATTGTATGTGAAAAATTAATTGAAAAATATAATTTGTTGAAAAAGAAGAGTCTAGGCATTAATAATGAAAATAAAAATTTGATTGCTAGACTTGATGTTGTTTTGCAAGAAAAGGAGGAGATTTCTAATGAAAGGAATTCATTAAAGTCTCAACTTGATCTTACACTTAAAGAAAATGAGTTTTTGAAAAATAATAATGATTGTGAAACTCTTTTGAAGAAAAATGAAAAATTGTCTTCAAAAGTTAATTTTGTTTTAAAAGAAAATAATTCTTTAAAAAGAGAAATTGATTTTATCTCAAAAGAATTAGAAATTTGTTTAAAGAAAAATAACTCTTTGCAAAATAAGATTGATGCACATATTTGCCATGCTAGGGTAGTATCACACACTTCACCTATTGCATGCCACACCTCTTCTTTAATTAATAATGATATATCCATGCTTAAGAAGAGTGTAGATTGTTTGGGCTCCACTTTGAGCCAATGTGCCATGAACCACTCACGTTTGGAAACCTTGGTTCGAAAGAAAAAAGTTCCATCCTTTATGCATGCACACCCTCCACGGCATACACATGCTCCTCACGGACACCATCACACTATGTATGCTCATGTGTACACTTGTACACATTGTGGACGTAAGGGCCACCTTACTAAATTTTGTTTTGATAGATTATATGATGTAAATTTAGCAAAGAATTTTGTTTGGGTTAGAGAAGGTACTAACCCCCATGGACCCAAAAGAGTATGGGTACCAAAGACCACCCCTCCTTTGTTTGATGTAGGTGTGGGCTCTCACATGACGTGAGAGTAGCCGTACCTTGGAGTGGATGCGTTCCGGATTTAAAAGGAAATCAATTGGATGCATCACTTTCAAGGGAAGATTTGGTGGAGAGGACCACCATAGTTTGGAGATAAGGAGAGTTGCCTTCTAGGTTTTGGTAACAATTTCTAAACTCCCATTTATTACATGCTTTTCATTCTTATCATTATTAGCATGTTTTGATGTTTTATAGCATGTTTAATTGTCTATGGATTAGTATGTAAATATCATATTTGTTAGATCCTTAACATACATGTATAGTATTTGAGACACACATGCTTATATGAACCCATACTTAGTGTTCTCATTTTTGTTTAAGCTATAATGTACATCATGAATCTAATACATGTGGATTTACATAGTGATCATGTTTTAGTTCTATCATGATGATTTTTTTTGTTTTTGATGCTTCATGTGTTGATTACATGTTTAGATGTTAGTTTTCACTAAGACTAGGAATTATACTTGTGCATATAGTGGGCCACAAATAAATCTATATATGTTTGAGCTTGAATGCTTATTTGAACCCATTAGATGTGCTAGTATAGTCTAGTTTTGATGATTCATGCATTTTAAACTTGTATTCCTATTTTTGAATTTGTTTTATGATTGTGTGTTTTCACTTCATGTATATATTTATCTTGCTAAACTTTAAGATATACATGTATACCCCTTTGAGTCATTTGCCTTTCATGCAAATCTATATATGGACTCAATTGTGTTTAGGGATATGTATGTATACTTATTGTGTTGACAATTCATACATATACCTTGAAATGAAATTTGTTTTGATGAAGATTTAGTTTTTCTTGATTTTGTGTTTAATTGTTTAACTTCATGTATATGTCTATCTTGTCCAAACTATTAGATATACATGTTTATCCTTTTGAGCCACGTGCCTTAATGCATATATTTTGTGGACTCTTTATGTTTTGGATATGTATGTATACTTTAGTTTGTATTAGACATACATATGCCTTGAAGATTAAATAGTTTAGATGATTTTTATGTTTTCATGTTTTCATGTTTAAGGAATAATTGAGCTTAATGAAAAATTTTCATGATTATGATATTCACACTCTATTTGTACACTCACATTTATTGCTTGCTCATGTTTTGTTTTCATGAGTCATATTTATGCCTAATTGAACTTGAGTGTTTGATATCATGTGGATTTCATGTTTATAAAAAATAATTTTGTTTTATTCCTTACTTGAAGGATTTCGTACTAGTTAACAAAAATTTCATTTTAACTAGTTCGTATTCTTCATATGGTAGAGTTTTTCAAACATACTCTATTTTCAAACCTATTTTTGAAAACCCCTACCCTTAACGGGAGGTTGGATGGGAGATCATGTTCATGTATGCTTTACAATGAAAATCATTTAAAACTTGAACCTTTGATTGGAAGGTATAGTAATATGATGTATACACTTGAACTTATTGTTATGTCAATTGGTATCATTGAACTCTTTCATTTGGTATCATTTTGATCTTTTTGTATACTCATATGATTATTGTGTATGTATATTTTCAATTGGTATCATCTATTAGTGTTTGGTACTCATTTATTTCAACACATATACTTGTTTTATTTGTGCTCAAGATATAAATTTTCACAAATTTTGTTGATGCTAGAGCTTGAGCTTCAACCTTGTTTCAATTGATTACTTTTAAATTGGTATCAAGCCCTTGCATTATTTTAGTTTGTATTTCATAAGGGGGAGAAAAATTGTTTTTGTCTTTCAATTGGTATTTGTACACCCATACTTTATGATTGAAAATTCGAATTTGGTATCATATGTTCAAAATGAAAAATATTTACAATTGGTATCAAATTTTTGTTTAGACATTCAAAATTTATTTTGTTTAATTTCAATTGGTATCAAGATTTTCATGTGTTTTGCTTAAAAATTGGTATCAATATTTTCTTTGTTTGTTTCCTTTCAATTGGTATCAATATGCTATTCTTTGACATATCTTCAATTGATATCTTAATTGATTGTCACCCCTATTTGGTTTTGTTTTTGTTTTAGACAAAAAGGGGGAAAACATTATTTTTTGATTGACCCTTTGATTGATTCATTCGAACAAAAAAAAAAAATTTTTTTTGTTTTGATTGTTTACCCCTTTGTTGATGATTGACAAAAAGGGGGAGAAAGATTTTGAGTTTGATCATGTTTTATATATGCATAGTTATGTTTTTGCATATATTAAGTTTAATTTAGTTTATTTTTAATTGGTATCTAGAGCATGTTTTGTTTTTGATAATTGGTATCTAGAGCATGTTTTGTTTTTTGAACATTTCATTGGTATCTAGAACCTTTTATTGTTTATGCATATCTATGTATGCATTCATTTTTAAGAGCCATCATTGCATATCTATTATGATTTTGTTTATGCATGAGTTAAGGGGGAGCTTCTTTGAAGCTTAACTTTAATCCATGCATATATAACTCCATGAGTTTTGTCATCATCAAAAAGGGAGAGATTGTTGGCCCATAGGCCTTTCAACCTAGTTTTGATGATGATTAACTCATGTAGTTTTGTTTTCTAATAATCTTGTGTTGTTTAAGTTTCAGATCATTAACCAAGATATTAGTTGGTGATTAGCTTCAACAAGGAGTTTAGAAGCTTTTCATGGTGATTCCGGTGCCAAAGCTTAAAGATCATTCCTTTACACTTGGTGGATCACGGTTTGGGAGCAAGTCTACTTGAAGATGAAGATCATCAAGAAGATTTAGGTATCCTAATTTAGATAGTGTGTTTAGATCCATTTGTAAAACTTAGTATAGTTGATATGCTCAAGTGCACATAACACACACGTTTTATGTTTTGGTTTTGGTTTTCATGAATAGTAGATCAAAACAAGTTTACTTTATTTTAATGTATATTAGATATGTTCTAGATATACATACATGTTTTAAACTTGCTAGACAAACTTATTTTGACTTTCCTATTCATGTATTAAAAAATCCAAGTTTGATAAAATACAAGTGTTGGTTTTGATAAAATTTGCAAGACTCAAAAATGAATTGATATGTTGATATATGTCTTGAAATTATTATCACAAGTTTGTGTTTCAATACAAAGTGTTAAAACTATTTTTGGTGATTTTTAGAAAAGATAAAAAGATTTTTCAAAATATGTTTTAACCCAGATTCTGACCCAGGTTTGTGCTGACAGGCTAGGTCGGTCGACCGTATGGGTCGACCGCACCAAGGGCCGGTCGACCCATGGGGTCGACCGACGTGCACAGACTTGTGCACGTCTGGCAGGCACAAACTCGGTCGACAGTAAGGGTCGACCGGGTCTGAGAGCAGAGCTCTCTGTTTGTTTGGGTCGACCGGGGCGGTCGACCGTGGTTGCCCAACGGTCACATTTCTGACCGTTGGCGGTCGACCCGGCCGGTCGACCGGTAGCCTGTCAGGCTGCCAGCTCAGCCTAACGGCTAGTTTTCTGATGGGCCTATAAAAATCCCATTTCTTTGGGATTTTGGCCAAGATTTTTAGAGTTAATTTTCCCCTACTCTCTGGTCTTAAAAAGAAGTTTTTAAAAGAGTTTAAGTGCCAAAAAGTTTTCATCTTAATTGTTTCACAAGGGTTTTGAAAAATCAAAGAAAATAGGAATTTGGGATATTTGTATTGGTTTTCATTCTCTATCTTTTACAAGAGTTTTCCCAAGTATTTTCTTTGTTGCTTGTTTTCAAAAACATCTTGTTTCCACACTTGAGCCTATCTTCTATCCTAATATATTAGGATCTTGTTTTGTGAAAAAAGAAAAAGGAAAGAGGTTTGTGGTTGAGACATACCACTTGTTGTAAACCCTTGATTTCTTGGTTGCTCCCTCTTTGGTAGAGGTTGAGGTTGTGTAATTGGAGATTGTTGTTTGCTCCCTCTTGTGTGAGGTGGAGTTTGGTGGTTTGTATCCCTCTTTGGTAGAGGTGATTGTTGGTTGTTGTATTGGCTACGGGCCTACCCCTCGGTTGTGAGGTGGTTGTTTGAGAGAGGAGTTTGGTACTCCTAGAGTTGTAACAAATCCTCTTCGGTAGAGGTTCCCTCGGTGGGAGATAGTGGATTGGAAATCCTACACGGTGGTGTAGGCGGGGATGTAGAGCTAGGGGCTCGAACCTCGAAACATATCTTGTCTTAGCGTTTGATCCATTGTCTCTCTAACTCTCTCTCATTTAATTGTGCAAAGCATCATTCATAACATCATATCATATTTGCTTGTGTTGAGCATAATTCATATTGTCATATCATATCTATTTGCTTGTGTTGGCCTTGCATATATTCATATTGATATATCATCTTATATGCTTGGTTGTTTGTGTGTGCCTCACTTGTACTTAATCAACAAGAGCTTCACATAGCACCTCAACCCATATCTAGGGGAATCAAGAGGAGTTAGTCCAGAGCCCTTCACGGGGAATTCGGCTACACTTGTTGATTGTACTAAGTGTGATTGCAATATTGTTTTAAGCTTCCGCATTTAGAGCACTTAGTTCACTAGATTAGCACTTGCACCTATTCACCCCCCCTAGGTGTTTTTCAATATGTACAAGAAGTAAACTATCCTAGTACAAGCATTCGTCACAGGCATATACATGTACAATCATGGGCACTCGGCCACATACAAATATAGGGCACAACCCAATACAAATACATATAAATACGGAATAAAATACACGTTGACCCGACGAAGCGAGGAAATCCAAAAGGAGGTAAGGACACTCGCCTATATCTTCGAAAAAGCCGAAACTCCAAAATCTTAGGAACTCGCGCACGCGCTATAAAATATAATAAATAATATATATAATTTTTAGAGAGAGAAAGAGAAGAGGAGAGAGAGAAAGAGTTAGAGAGATAAAGACCTAGAAAGAGAAAGAGAGATTTAGAGAGAGAAACTCTAGAGAGAGAAAGAGAGAGTTAGAGAGAGAATATCTAGAGAGAGAAGGAGAGAGTTTAGAGAGAGAATATCTAGAGAAAGAAGGAGAGAGTTTAGAGAGAGAGAATAGGAGAGAGAGAGAGAGTAGAGAGAAATAGTAGAGAGAGGACGGCTATAGAGAGAAACAGAGTAAGAGAGAATCTGGAGAGAGAGAGAGAGAAAAAGGGGGAGAGAGAGATGCGAGAGAGGTGAGAGAGAGATGAGAGAGGGGTGACAGCCCCCTCCTCTGCCCACGCACAGGGGGCTAGGGCCCCCCCCTGGCCGCTCACGGCTACCGGTGGCGCACATCGCAGGGGTGGCGCCGGCCACCCCAAAATGAGGGGGAAAAGAAGGGGTTTTGTGTTGGTGATGGAGAAGAGTAGTGGTGGTGGTGGAGATGGTGATTTTGGTGGTGATTTTGGGTGGTGGTGGAGAAATTAAAGGAGATGGGAGAGAGGAGTAGGGTGTTGTGAGGGTGGAGTTGGAGTGGAGAAGATGGTGGGGTGGTTGTTGATTTGAAGAAGAAGAAGAAGAATGTGGAGATGGTGGTAGTTTTGAGGAGGAAGAAGATGGAGGTGGTGGTTGATGTTGTTGTTGGTGTTGGTGATAGGGAGGTGGACGGATTTGGGAGGGGCTCCTCGCCGGCGACGGCGGCCGGAGCGCCGGAGTGGGGTTGCTGCTTGGGTGTCAGCCAAAAAATGGAGAAGAAGAAGAAGAGAAGGGAGAAAAGAGAAGGAATAAAGAAAGAAAAAGAAAAAAAACGAGAAAAAGAAAAAGAAAAAGTGAGAATGATGGATGGAGGTGATGGATGGGAGGGGGAATTAATGAAGGGGGAGAGGCGGTTGGTGGAGTCGGTGGGAAAAGAAAAAAGAAAGAAAGAAAGAAAAGGAAAGATTCCAAATATATAATATTAAAATAAAGTCGGTAAATATCGACTGTTTCAGAAAAATCTCCAAAATATGGTAGAATACATTATCCGAAGGAAAAAATATGAAATCAGTTTTTAGAAATAAAATCTTGTTTTCAAATTAAAATTCCTGCAGTCAACCGCCGATACCGGTCTACACCGGTTCGGTCCAGATTTTGATAAATTCTGAAAAAATCTACGAAATGCATTAAAGGGGAAAATATGATTCTTAGAAGCAATGTGAAAGCAAAATTCAAAAATTCAATTCCAATTGTAAACTAAGAATCCTTAATTAACCAGCGATACTGGCCGACACCAAATCCGGTAGAATTTTGATAAACTCAGAAAAATTTAGAAAAAATATTTAGTTAGAAATATGATTTTAAAAAATAATGTGAAAGCCGTTTCCAGAAATTCAATTCCATTTGTAAATTAAAAATCTGAGAATCGGTCAGCGGTACTGGTCGACACCGGTTTTTGAAGATTTTCAATTTAATTCAGAAAAATCCCAGAAAATTATAGAAAACTTAGAATATTGAAAAATGATGTTTGAAACTCAAATCGATTAAATCTGAATAGCAGAAAGATCAAATTGAAAAATACCCTAAGATAGGGTCCCCGGTTCAGACTAGGGCTGACTCCGAGTCCACGAATCTAAATCCAAGGCAAAACGATCATATAAGTAATTCAAAATACAAAATAATTACAAGAAGTATATCGAAAAATATGATCAAAATCTGAATACGCAACTAAGTATGTATTCCGGTAGCGGGGTGTTACACTCCCATTCCCAGTGTAAGTTGTCATTTTTATAGCTTATTAACATAATTATCAGATTACGAGAATGAGCAGGAACATAACAAGAATACATGCATAACGAGAGAATTTACTTAACAGGAGTACTAAACAAGAGATAAAGTACTACATTCCCGTAATATGATAATCATGAGTCAAGAGTTAAACATGCAGGCATTAAGTGTTAATATTAAGATGGCAAGTGATCAGGAAGGTGGCAGGTGATAAGTGATATCAAAACAGGGGCAGGTGGCAAGTAGTAACATGTCAGGTAACAAGAGACAACAGGGTAAATGATAGCACGTTAAGTGAAAGTATGTCAAGCGATACAGGAAATCAGTATAAAGAAGATTTCAAACTCTTCACAATCATTAATAGAATAATAGAGAAACTGACAGGCCGGTAATTTAGCAAGCAAGCGAACATCCAAGCAGAGCTAAGCGGAGCTGGAGTGAAGCTAACGTACAGCATTACCGCTCGTAGCACAGCTAAACGTACGTGTCGCAGCATGCGTATGAATGTCATACTACCCGCTCACGGCACTGTCGTGCTCACGGGGAACTACGCTCAAACGGAGTTAGCGATAAAAGTGCTGACGCTAGGTCCGCCTACCAGGTGTAATATATAAAAAGTCCAGAGGACCTTAGTAAACCTCAGAGCGGTTAAGCCCGGAGGCTAGGCCCGAAGGCAAGAGTACCTGCGAAGGTGTTAGTACCGCATAACACACATATAGAATATTGTCTACATTGTTATAAGCATTCGTCACAGGTATATACATATACAATACTGGGCACTCGGTAACTTACAAATACAAGAGCACATCCTAATATAAAACATGAATACAGGTACAAATACAGAATACAAAACAAGTAGACCCGACGAAGCGGAGAAACTTAAAATAAGGCGAGGACACTCGCCTAAAATACGGAAAGCACTGTGAAAATTCTCGATCTTCGGAACTCCGAGTACCAACGTGAGAACGCGTTCAATAAAATAATATATATATAATAATATACATATAAATATAGAAGAGAGAGACGCGGTGTTGGGGGAGAGAGACGCGGGTTGGGAGAGAGAGACGCGGGTTGGGAGAGAAGGGAGAAAGAGAGACGCCGGGTTGTATGAGAGAAAGAGACGCGGGGTAGTGTGTGTGAGAGAGAGAAAGAGAGAAAGAGAAACTGTAAGAGAGAGGGAGGAAAACGGTGAAGAAAGAAAGAAGAAGAAAAAAGAAGGAAGGAAAGAAAAGGAGAAGGGAGGGTGGCCTGGTTGGCCGGCCGGGGGTGGCGCCAGTGGTGGGGAGGCACCGGGGGTGACGCTATGGCCGGTGATGAGGAGAGGAGGAGGAAGAGGAGGGTGCTAGTGTAGTGTAAAATCAAATTTTGGAGTTGATGAAACTGTGTTTCAGAGAGCGACGGAATGGCTCGTTGGAAAGAGTACTCCGAGGAGAAGAAGATGACGCAGTCATTGGTGACCAAGGTAGTGTAGGTGGTGGTGGAAATGGTGGAGAAGGTGATGATGATAATGGGTTGTTTGGTGAAGAGGAAGAAAAAGAATAAGGAGATGGTGGTATTTGTGGTTGCTTTTGTTGCTAGAATGGAGAAGGAAAGAGGAGGAAGTGGTGTTGAGTTGGTGAAGATAGTGGTGGTGGTGGTCGGCCAAGGAGGGACAGCCAAGGAGGTAGGTCGGCTGTGGTGCTGTGTTTTGAAGGAGGAGGAAGTAAAAATATCAAGGAGAGAGAGAAAGGAGGGTGTATATATATAAAGAGAGTGGGGATTATTACAAGTTTGCCATGCAACATAAATGAGTCTCGCGTCTCATTTAAATAAGAGTCTCGTCTGGCCAAATTGAGCCAGACGCGGAGGTGAGCTCCGCGTCTGGACTGGGCTAATTCCAGACGCGAGATTCGCTATAAAAGAGGAGAGAGAAAAGGTGGTTGGGATATTTATTGTGTGGTAGGGGTGGCAGACGGTCGCGACCCGTCAGACCCGAGCCGACTGGGTTTGGGCTAGTCAGGTTTGGATCATAACCAGGTCGACCCGTCTGACCTGATTATTAAATAGGTTGGGTCGACCCGAACCCGCCAGACTCGCTTGACCCGCCAGACCCAATTATTCTCTCTCCTCCTCGGCCTCCCCCTCGATCTCCTCCGCCGTCGCCCCGTCTCCTCCCCTCCACCTAAATTAAATTGTCAAAAAATATACATGAGCCCAGTTTTGAACCTGTGACCTCTAATATGTGAGTTTAGTGTGATGACCAACTATACTACCCAACAATTTTGTAATAGTTCAAAGAAATTGTATTTAAGGTTTAATAATTGGGTCAAACGGGTCGGGTCTGGGTCTAAATTTTTGACCCGAATAATAATCGGGTCGGGTCGACCCGACCCGACCCAATTGCCACCCCTATTGTGTGGTTGAGAATTTTAGACGGAAATTTGGAAAAAAGGAAATGAAAAGGAAAAGATGGGAATTTATGAGTGAATGAAAAATCAGAAAAAATAGAAAAAATAATGGGAAAATATCTCGATAAATTCTGGAGTCTAGGAAAACACTGAACTCTGTAAAAGTCTGAAAAATGAAGTAATTCGGAATAATTCTCAAAATTTTTAAAAAAATAATAAATATTTTTTAAGATGCATGGTGAAATCAGATTTCAGAAATTCAATTCCGTTTTCAAAATAAAATTCTTGAAATCAACCGTCTACACCGGTTCGGCCGGATTTTAATAAATTCTGAAAAATAACCAAAATCTCTAGAGATGGAAAATATCATCCTCAAAAACAATATAAAATTAATTTTTAGAAATACAATCTAATTTTTAAAATAAAATCCTAGAGTCTTCCGGAGATACCCGTTCACATCAAATTCGGTCAAACTTTGATAAATTCAGAAAGATCTCAAAATGCACTTAGATAAAAAAAATGTGATTTTAAGAGATGGTGTGAAAGCAATTTTTAGAAATTCAACTCTATTTATAAATTAAAATTTGAGAGTCGATCAGCGGCACTGGTCGACACCGTTTTGAAGATTTGCAATTTAATCTAAATTTTTTTTAGAAAATCATGAAAAATCTAAAATATTAAAAAATAAAGTATGAAACTGAAATTGGTCAAATTTAATACCGAAAGGACTAAATCGAATAATACTCTAGGATCAAGCCCCTGGTTCAAAGTAGGGCTGACTCTGAGTCCACAAATCCAGATCCAAAGCAAAACGGTCATATAAATTATCATAAAACAAAATAAATATAGGAAGTAAATCAAAAAATATGATCGAAAAATCTGAATACATAGCTAAGTACGTATTTCGGAAACGGGGTGTTACATTCCATCCACCTTACAAATATTGCGTCCTCGCAATTTCGATAAGGGTAAAATGAACACAAAAAGGACATGAACGGAATTATACCAATCAAGATATGAATAACTAAGGATAACGCTCCCAAGTCGACTGAACAATGATTGAAACATAGATATCTTCTGCACTTCCTGTTGTATAAATCTTCGAACGATGCCAAATAATACTGACCCAATATCACTTCTTTATCTGAGAGGCATGAAGTTGTACTTGATGAAGAGTCTTTGATAGAATATTCGATGTGTTGTATGCTTAATATCTCTCCGAGAATAAGTCAGAATACCGAAGATAAAAAAAACCCTGATAGTACTGAGCATAAATAAAGAAGACCGATAGTTAAGAATTTCGAATACTGGGCATCGATCACTCTGAAAGTATAGCCAAGAACATAGAATAGTTGTAGAGAAACCCGAATACTAACTTTCAGAAGATAAGTCGATCATGGATCAATTCTGAGAATACTCGAGCTTCATAGAGTTGGTCGAAGGGATCATATAATAGCTTTATCCAGAACCCTGCCACTACATCTCTAGTCTATCCATACTTAAGTTGGTATAAAGACGATGGAATGAAAAACGAGAAGATGGAAAGGACTCAGAAATCAAGGAAAGGACGATCAAGAAGGAATAGATAACCATGCACTTGTAGCTAGACTGTATAACCGGGATTCATGCATTCCAGTTTCAAATTTCATTACTATTAATTTGCCGCCCAGATGTACTGAAGATGTGAGAGCCTAGGCTTTGATACCACCTGTAACGCCCCGATCCCGTGGGTACTGAGATATTTCTGTGACGTATATTTGTAGGTCAAAAATACACTCACGTATATACTCTAAGCATCAGTACAGATAAGAATCAGAGTACGGAAGCACGTGGTGCATTATACATTCCAACATATGAGTACAATTATAATGTTATAATAGGGTGTGACATAATATTACATGAATATTACATCACCAATAGGCGCAAAATGCAGAAATACAAAGAGATTTATAAGTATGAACAGTATAAAAGGCGCTCACGAGTTACAAAAGAAAATTCGAGAGACGAGATGGGGGCCTGGAAAGATGGATTCCTGGACTGGTCTTCCACTGATCCAATATGCTTTCATTGTGCCACTCTGATCAACAGGATGAATCCACCAGCTCCAAGCTTCGGGATATGGACATGAGGATTCAGGGGAATCAGAACTCCTCAGCGAGTGGTATGGTGAATGCCAAGTGGCATGTAGGAATAAGCACGCGTGTATCGATAAATCTGAATTATAAACATGTATTGAAAATCATATCGTGAGATAAGCACACATGAACATGAATGAGGCATCAAATGATAGGATAAGTATATATGACAAAACCAGTTGTACGGGCTCAGTTGATAAATTCATGAGATTGATACCTCGACGGGTTAATCCAAACAAGAAAATCCTCATTTATATACCATATACCTTATGTCTCCATCAACTGAATGCATATAACCTGAGCTGTCCACAATAACAGCTAAATAGAACAGTATAAATCATTAGAAAATTATATGGTAACCAAGTATCCGTATACATTAAGAATAAACAAGTCAGGAGGTTAAGTACAACATTTCAAGTGTAATGTCAGGCATTAGACAGGCTTTATACAGTATGACAAGACCAGGAGACCAGTGAAGTAGCATATAGGTTGTAAACATGAAATATAATAATAATTAATAAAACAGGAAATCTGAAGTAAAACCCAATGGAAGAAAATGCGACAAAACCAGCGGTATAACCCAGTTGCAAATCAAGACAACGAGTTATTATCTTGGCATCTTATTATTATTACTCGTTTCGACCCATATATCTAGATATGTGTCCTGGTGTACATCTCAACACACATATATCCATATATAAGTAGGTCGAGGTTGATTATTGGAAGCTGATGAAGAAGTGATAGCTCCTATTTATAGTGGTTCCCGTTCGCCCGGGACACACCAATGGGTGCCTAAAATCACCCTAACACGCATCTTCTGGGTGCCTAAAAGCACCTAACACGAATCGTCAGATTAGTTATCCACCGCTATAAGTAAGGCATCATATCGCCATCCATCACTTACCCCCATTCTCAGTGTAAGTTGTCATTTTTATAGCTTATTAACGTAATTATCAGATTATAGGAACGAGCAAGAATATAACAAGAATACATGCATAACGGGAATACTTGCATAACAGGAGAATTTACATAACAAGAGTACTTAACAAGAGATCAGATACTACATTTTCGTAATGGGATAATCATGAGTCAAGAGTTAACATGACAGGTATCAACCGTTAATATTAAGATGACAAGTGATCGGCAGGTGGCAGGTGATAAGTGATATCAAAACAGGGGCAGGTGGCAAGTAGTAACATGTCATGTAACAAGAGACAACAGGGTAAATGATAGCACGTTAAGTGAAAGTATATCAAGCGATACAGGAAAACAATATAAGCAAGATTTCAAACTCTTCACAATCATTAATAGAAGAATAGATAAACTGGCAGCAGCTAATTTAACAAGCAAGCGAACATCCAATTGGAGCTAAGCGGGGCTGGAGTGAAGCTAACGTACGGCACTAGCTGCTATCACGCTTGGCGTGGTTACCGCTCGTAGCACAGCTAAATACACATGTCGTAGCATGCGTATGAATAGCTAACCGCTCACGGCACTGCCGTGCTCACGGGGCAACTACACTCAAATGGAGTTAGTGATAAAGTGCTGACGCTAGGTCTGCCTACCAGGTGTAGCATATAGAAAGTCCAGAGGACCTTAGTAAACCTCGGAGCGGTTAAGCCTGGAGGCTAGGCCCGAAGGCAAGAGTACCTGCAGAAGGTGTTAGTACCGCACAACACGCATATAGAATATTGTCTACACTATTACAAGCATCGTCACAGGTATATGCATATACAATAATGGGCACTCGACCATTTACAAATATAATAGCACATCCCAATACAAAATATGAATACATGTACAAATACGGAATACATGTACAAATACGACCCGACGAAGCGGGGAAATCCAAAACGAGGCGAGGACACTCATCTAAAATGCGGAAAGTATCGTGAAAATTCTCGATCTTCGGAACTCCAAGTACCAACGCGAGAACAGATTCAATAAATATATAATACATATATAATAATATATATAAATAGAGAAAAGAGAGACGCGGGGTTGAAAAGAGAGAGATGTGGGGTTGGGAAAGAGAGACACGGGGTAGGAGAAAAGAGAGAGAGACACGGTGTGGGAGAGATGGGAGAAAAGAGAGACACAGGGTTATGTGGGAAAGAGAAAAGAGAGACGTGGGGTAGTATGTGAGAGAGAGAAAAGAGAAACTGTAAGAGAAGGAGGAAAAACAGTGAAGAAAAAAAGAAGAAGGAAAAAAAAGAAGAAAGGAAGGAAGGAAAGAAAGGGAGAAGAGAGGGTGGCCTGGTCGGTCAGCCGGGGGTGGCGCCGGTGGTAGGGAGGTGCCAGCGGCGAGGAGAGAGGAGGAAGAGAAGGGTGCAAGTGTAGTGTAAAATCAAATTTTTGGAGTTGATGAAACAGTGTATCAGAGAGCGACGGAATGACTCGTTAGAAAGAGTACTCTGAGGAGAAGAAGATGACGTGGTTATTGGTGGTCGAGGTGGTGTAGGTGGTGGTGAAATGGTGGAGAAGGTGATGGTGATAATGGGTTGTTTGGTGAAGAAGAAGAAAAAGAAAAAGAAAGAGATGGTGGTATTTGTGGTTACTTGTTGTTGCTAGAATGGAGAAGGAAAGAGGAGGAAGTGGTGTTGAGTTGGTGGAGATGGTAGTTGTGGTGGTCTGCCAAGAGGGGCAGCCAAGGAGGTGGGTCAGCTGTGGTGCTGTGTTTGAAGGAGGAGGAAGGAAAATATCAAGGGAGAGAGAAAAAGGAGGTGTATATATATAAAGAGAGTGGGGATTATTACAAGTTTGTCATGCAACATAAATGAGACTCGCATATCATTTATGTAACACCCCCGCTCCCGGAATACGTACTTAGTCGCGTATTCAGATTTTTTGATCGTATTTTTCGATTTACTTCTTGTATTTGTTTTGTATTATGAATTATTCATATGAACGTTTTGTCTTGATTTGGATTCGTGACTCGGAGTCAGCCCTAGTCTGAACCGAGGGCCCGATCCTAGAGTATTGCTCGATTTAGTCTTTCTGGTATTCTGATTTGACCGATTTTAGTTTTAAATATCGTTTTCCAATATTCTAGATTTTCTATGATTTTCTGGAATTTTCCTGAATTAAGTTGAAAATCTTCAAACCCGGTGTCGACCAGTACCGCTGACCGATTCTCGGATTTTTAATTTGCAAACGGAGTTGAATTTTAAGAACGGCTTTCCAGTAACTTCTTAAAATCACCTTTCCTCCTCTTTGTTTGTTTCCTAACGCGGATCTCAACCCCGCGTCTGGGCAATCCCTTAACGCGCTCCGCGCGTTTCTGTATCGGCACGACGCGAAGCTAAATGCCCGCGTCTGTGTTCTATTCATTTTGTCGTGACGCAGAGTTTATACTCGCGTCCGCGTTCTCCTCGCGTCCTGATTTGAACACGGGTCTCGAACCCCGCGTTTGTGGCACCTTCGCGACGCGACTCCCGCGTTTGTGACTTCCGCTCTGCTATTTCCTGCGTCTGGTATTTCCCGCGATGCGATTCCCCGCGTCTGCGACCCTCGCATCCCATGCTCAAACTCGCGTCTCCCTGTGTCTCTTTCTCTCTCTAACTCTTTCTCTCTCCTCTTCACTTTCTCTCTCCTCATAATTATATATATTATTTTATGGCGCATGCGCGAGTTCCCTGGATTCCAGACTTTTCGGCTTTCCGGTGATTTAGGCGAGTGTTCTCGCTCTCGCCTCCATTTGGGTTTCCCCGCTTCGTCGGGTCGACATATACTTTATTCCATATTTTCATGTATTGGGCTGAGTCCCTGTATTTGTGTATGGCCGAGTGCCAATATCTGGACATGTATTGCTCTGTGATGAATGCTTGTACTAGGGTAGTTTCATTCTTGCACACATACCATGCCTGTGATGTATTCTACTGCTACTCATACCATGCGTGGCCGATCCTTCAGCCTCCGGTCCCTCACTATCTCGAAAGAGACGTGATTGGGATCGTCAGGTTTCTCAGCTCCGCCTGGTGAGCATGCTTAGCGCTCAGTGCTTTATTCACTAAATTCGTTTAGGCGAGTTGCTGCCGGATTTTTCTCGTATCTTGATCCGAGTGTCCCGGTAACCTCGCAGAGCGCATTAGTGTCTAAACTCTGTTCGCTGCCTGTGCCTCCAGCTTGTTCAGCTCCGCCTGGTTATCATGATCAGCGTTCAGCGCTTTACCACTAGATTCGTCTAGGCGAGTTGCTGCCGGATTTACCGCTCGTACTTCAGTCGAGTCGTTCCGGTAACCTCGCCAGACGCTCCAGTGTTAAATACTGTTTGCTGTCTGTACTTCCAGCTTGCGTAACTCCGCTTGATTGTGCTCAGCTACTATTCTACCACCATGCTATTACTTCATACTTGTCCTTTACATGTTACTATTTAACACATGTATATCACCTGGCAACTGTTGTGTTATCATCTAACACCTGACATGATACTACTGGGTAAGGTCCCTTGTTATGACATGACTTGCCACCGATTGTTATCAACCTCTTGACATGACTGGTTACCTGTCTAATATCACCATCTTGTCATGCTATCACTTGACACCCAGCATGATATACTTGACTCTCATGATTATCACGATAACGGGAATGATGACCTGACATCTTGATAGTACAAACTGTACTCCTGATACACATGTGATATATTATAGTACGAACCAGTACTCCTGTGATACCTGTATTCCTGACTTGTTCTTGCTCATTCCCGGAATCTGATAATCATCTAATAACCATAAAACAGGAACAACTTGCATCGGGTCGGGGAAAACTTGCGGCTATCAATATGTGTTCGTGTTTACAGTGGTATTAGGCATGTTGTGCTAAAACTTCCGGTCTGACCTGTGGGCCTCCAGGCAACCGGGGGAGTGCTGGCTCCCTCCTTCCTGGTACCATCTTGATAAGGGCATCCTACGACCCTCCTGTTAGCCTTGCGGCAGTTTCCGTCCACCAAGCAACGGAACAATCCTGGGCCGTGGTCCCGGGTATGTACGGGACCCACTGTAAACATAGTTCGTTGATACCCCCGCTGGTTTCCAATAACAACCTTGCTTTAACTCGGATATGGATCTATGTGTGCTGGGACGCTAGTTCACATAGCTAGATATCAGGGTAAGACGAGTAATAATAAAGTGTCATGATAATAACCGGCTCTTTAAGTTGTAAGTAGAGGTATGTGGAATGGGACGCATACTGAAGCCTGCAACTTAAACGGCTATGAATCTGTGATATGCCTTACCATATTCGCCTGTCCTGGATTTTACATCGGATTTTCGGCTTTATGAGTATTATTATATTAACTGCTCAGGCTCTGCTTTATCCCTTGTATCCACCTGACTCCTGTTCATTATCTTATCATGCCCTGAGTACAGTCGGGTTGTATGTGCTTGGATTATGGTGACATGAGATAAAGGTATATAGATGAGGTTTCCTTGTTTGGATTATTCCTTCGACGTACTAGTCTTATGGAGCCGTGATCTGAAACATACAATCAGATTTGCTCGTCCTCGGCTTTATTTAGTTTTAATCGCTTTACATATACTTACCCTTACTCGCCACTTGGCTTTTGTATCACCACTCACTCGCCTGGGGAGTTTCATCTGACTCCCCTGGATCCTCATGTCCAGGTCATGGAGCTTGGAGCGTGTGGATTCCCTTAGTTGCTGATCAGAGTGGCGCAGCGTAGCGTGGATCTCCAGCAGACCGTTCAGAGCTCTATCCTTCCAGGCCCCCTGTGTGCCTCTCGAGTTTTCCTTTAGTAAACTCGTGAGTGCCCTTTTGTACTATTCATCCATGTACATCTGCTTGTAATCTCGCAATTGCGCATATCAGTGATGTTAATATTCATGTAATATTGGATCACCTCTGGTGATAACTTTGTAATTGTACTCATGGTTGGAATGTATAATGCACCATTTGCTTCCGTACTCTGATTCTTGCCTGTACTGATGCTTAGCGTATATACGTGAAGGTACTTCTGACTTGCGTATATACGTTGCAGTAATGTCTCCGTATCTGCCAGGATCGGGGCGTTACAGGTTGGTATCAGAGCTTAGGCTCTCACCTCCTCAGTACGTCCAGACGGCAAATTAATGGTAAAGAAATTTACAACTGGAATGCATGAGTCATGGTTATACAAATCCAACTACAAGTACAGAGTATCTATTTCCTTGACCATCCTTCCTTTGATTCCTAATCCCTCCTACCTTTCCCCTGTTTTGGTTTTTCGAAGCCTTTATATCAACTTAAGATATGAATAGACTGGAGAGTAGCAGCTGGTCCTGAATGAAGCTATGACATGATCTCTTCGGCCAACTCTTTGAAGTTCGGGTATTCTATATTCTCGTTATATCTTTCAGAGTGATCGACGCATGGTATTCGGAATTCTTAATTATCGGTCTTCCTTATTATGCTCAGGACTACCAAGGTTTTCTTATCTTCAGTATTCTGGCTATTTCTCAGAGCGACATTAAGTATGCAGTACAGCGGGAATTCTATTGCAAAGTTGTGTAATCAGTCAGTATTATTTGGCATCGTTCAGAGATTTATACAGCCGAGTGCATAGGATGTCTATGTTTCTGGTTATTTGTAACGGTCCCAGTAAAAAAAAAATTTCCATTTAACATAATCATCTCATATATCCAAGCGTGGGACCCATCAGTACAAAATACTTCAACATATACATCATAACACGTATAATCTTCTTGAAACTTAACATACTAACATCTATAGATCAATAATCCACAAGAACACAGTCTTCATTATCATGTCAAAGTATATGTTCATACAAGAATAGTCCAACACCAAGTCTTTTAATATTTACATGCCATAGTTGAAACGTAACTAACTAAGCATGCTTATACAAAACATATATATCTAACAAAAGTAACTCCTACTCTGCTGAGGTACTGGTGATAATGTCCGCGCCACTGCCCTTAAGCAGGACCTTTGCCTTTGTCCAACCTGTAGTTGGAGTTAGAATAGAGTGAGCTTGACGCTCAGTGAGTAAACAATAATTAAATTTACTTAGCAGGTAGGTATACATGGTTAAGTCATCCATTTGATATGGGTATCGGTATATATTTTTATTGATCTCAAAATCCACCATGAACCAAACAGAACACGAGAACAATGCCTTACTAGTCGACTAGGCCACTCTATAGTCGACTAATACTAACTGTAAGTCGACTAATTCTGAAGCTATTAGTCGACTAAACCTGCTTCACACGTACCTGCTTCTTTACTGGTCAAACAGAGACTTTCGTAGTCGACTACCCTTCCTGGTATAGTCGACTAACTCAATGACTAGTCGACTGGAAGTTTTCCTCTAGTCGACTAAAACTGTGAAAAAATTTGTGGTACTTTCTGTGGATCCTCTATAGTCGACTACCCTCTTGGTATAGTCGACTAATACAAATATTAGTCGACTGGTAGGTAGGTCCTAGTCGACTAAAACTGTGAAAAAAACAGATTTCTAACTTCTGTTGACACTCTGCCTCTGGATTAGTCGACTACAGTCTGTTTGTAGTCGACTAATACTGCTATATCAGCAGTTTTCTGCGCCTAAAGTTTACACTTATAGTCGACTATTCCTGGACTTAGTCGACTATTTACATAAAAACAGCTTGTTAAGACCTATTCCAGATCTGAAGTTAAAGAATCATGCATGATTATATCATAGGACTTCTATCATGTCCATATACACGTACACAAACATATATACATATGTTCTCCCCTTCACGCCTCCGGTTCAACCCGGTCCCCTTCCTCCGAACACACAAACACAAACCAAACATATATACACATATGTTCTCCCCTTCAACGCCTCCGGTTCAACCCGGTCCCTTCCTCCGAAAACACACAAACACAAACACAAACATATATATACACATATGTTCTCCCCTTCAACGCCTCCGGTTCACCCGGTCCCTTCCTCCGAAAACACACATATATCATTATACATATCAATATGCAGGATATGTAAAAATATCATAATTTCATAAGCAACAGTAACATTATTTGCAGAATTGAAAACACATGATCCCCAAAATACACATAGGTTCAATACTGCATATCCACATGCTTATTTCATTTCTTACTCATTTCTACTCATTTCTACTCATTTCTATTCATTTCTACTTATCATATTGATAAGATTAGTATGTTCTACTCACTTGTATGGCTGATCTTGGCTATTTGTAGTTGTTGCCTTTGTTGTTGTTGCTACGGTTGCCTTGATCCTTGTTGTTTGTTACTTGGAAAGGAGGGAGTTCTTTAAGAGAGAGGAGAGTTTTTTAAGAGAGAGAGAGTTTTTGAAAAAGTGTTGAATTCTCTTCATCTTTCTCTATTTATAGCTTCAATCCTTCCATAGATTTGTGCCATGTGTCCCTCCATAAATTATGCCATGTGTCCCATCATTTTGTAAAAATATAAAGGAGAGGGGTTTATTTGTAAAATAGGAGGGTGAGGTGTTTCTCTTGACCAATCAGAACTAGCCATGGAGATGGAGATATTTTGTGGAAATATTTTGAGAAGCTTGGAGAAGATTGTGGAAGGAAAAGAACTTGTGGAGGAAGAAAAAGTCTTATACCTGTATAATACTTACGTATACACTTGTATATACGTACCCGTATATACCCGTATAATACGGATCTACTCCATACGCGTATTATACGCAGAAATACAAAAATATCATGCATGCACTAATGACATTTTAGGAAAAGAAAATACTTTAATTGAGGCAAATGTTACATTATTGATCAGTCAACTTGAGGGCCCTACCTATAGTGCTTCATATCTTAATTGGTATAATTCCACCCTTGTCCTCTTCGTGTTCAATTTACCCCTTATCGAATTGCGAGGACGCATTTTTTGTAAGGTGGATGGATTGTACCACCCCCGCTCCCGGAATACGTACTTAGTCGCGTATTCAGATTTTTCGATCGTATTTTTCGATTTACTTCTTGTATTTGTTTTGTATTATGAATTATTCATATGAACGTTTGTCTTGGATTTGGATTCGTGGACTCGGAGTCACCCTAGTCTGAAACCGAGGGCCCGATCCTAGAGTATTGCTCGATTTAGTCTTTCTGGTATTCTGATTTGACCGATTTTAGTTTTAAACATCGTTTTCCAATATTCTAGATTTTTCTATGATTTTCTGGAATTTTCCTGAATTAAGTTGAAAATCTTCAAAACCGGTGTCGACCAGTACCGCTGACCGATTCTCGGATTTTTAATTTGCAAACGGAGTTGAATTTTAAGAAACGGCTTTCCAGTAACTTCTTAAAATCACCTTTCCTCCTCTTTGTTTGTTTCCTAACGCGGATCTCAACCCCGCGTCTGGGCAATCCTTAACCCGGCTCCGCGCGTTTCTGTATCGGCACGACGCGAAGCTAAATGCCCGCGTCTGTGTTCTATTCATTTTGTCGTGACGCAGAGTTTATACTCGCGTCCGAGTTCTCCTCGCGTCCTGATTTGAACACGGGTCTCGAACCCCGCGTTTGTGGCACCTTCGCGACGCGACTCCCGCGTTTGTGACTTCCGCGTCTGCTATTTCCTGCGTCTGGTATTTCCCGCGATGCGATTCCCGCGTCTGCGACCCTCGCATCCCATGCTCAAACCCGCGTCTCCCTGTGTCTCTTTCTCTCTCTAACTCTTTCTCTCTCTCCTCTTCACTTTCTCTCCTCCTCATAATTATATATATTATTTTATGGCGCATGCGCGAGTTCCCTGGATTCCAGACTTTTCGGCTTTCTGGTGATTTAGGCGAGTTTCTCGCTCTCGCCTCATTTGGGTTTCCCCGCTTGTCGGGTCGACATATACTTTATTCCATGTTTTCATGTATTGAGCTGAGTCCCTGTATTTGTGTATGGCCGGTGCCAATATCTGGACATGTATTGCTCTGTGATGAATGCTTGTACTAGGTAGTTTCATTCTTGCACAATACCATGCCTGTGATGTATTCTACTGCTTCATACCATGCGTGGCCGATCCTTCAGCCTCCGGTCCCTCACTATCTCGAAAGAGACGTGATTGGGATCGTCAGGTTTTCTCAGCTCCGCCTGGTGAGCATGCTTAGCGCTCAGTGCTTTATTCACTAAATTCGTTTAGGCGAGTTGCTGCAGGATTTTCTACTCGTATCTTGATCCGGTGTCCCGGTAACCTCGCAGAGCGCATTAGTGTCTAACTCTGTTCGCTCTTTGCCTGTGCCTCCAGCTTGTTCACTCCGCCTGGTTTATCTGATCAGCGTTCAGCGCTTTACCACTAGATTCGTCTAGGCGAGTTGCTGCCGGATTTACCGCTCGTACTTCAGTCGAGTCGTTCCGGTACCTCGCCAGACGCTCCAGTGTTTAAATACTGTTTGCTGTCTGTACTTCCAGCTTGCGTAACTCCGCTTGATTGTGCTCAAGCTACTATTCTACCACCATGCTATTACTTCATACTTGTCCTTTACATGTTACTATTTAACACATGTATATCACCTGGCAACTGTTGTGTTATCATCTAACACCTGACATGATACTACTGGGTAAGGTCCCTTGTTATGACATGACTTGCCACCGGATTGTTATCAACCTCTGACATGACTGGTTACCTGTCTAATATCACCATCTTGTCATGCTATCACTTGACACCCAGCATGATATAACTTGACTCTCATGATTATCACGATAACGGGAATGATGAACTGACATCTTGATAGTACA